>PVIR01035200.1:0-16637 GCA_004026965.1 Petromus typicus | reverse complement strand
CACATGCTCAAACTCAGCTCTCTGTAAACACAGAGCTGTGAGTGTGGAAGCTCCACAAGTCAATCCAGATGGCAAATGAAATCTGTACCAGAAACTTTGGAAAGTCTGCACGACCTCCATTCCCTCCACACATTAGTCAGAGTGAACTGGAAACTGTTGATGTGCTGGGAATGTAAAAGCTGCATCAGCACATCATCAAGAGTAACACCTAAAAATATTTATGCTCGTTACCTCTGATATCTCTCCAAATAAAGAGATCCATTTAGGGGTTTTCACCTCGGAAGAGTACAAAATTGAAAGGACCGAAGAGTGAACCCATTTTAACACATGGCAAGAAAAACAACCTTTACCCACAAATGTTTTTTATAAAGATTATCTCCCTACAAATAAATAGTTCTGAATTTTTTAAATCCTACACATTTATGCTACCATAAAAATGATATGGTGTTTGTTGAGTTCCAGGCAAAGTTATATGTATTTCACATGCATTTAATTCTTACCACACCATGAGCTTGAGGTGGCTGAAGAAGTTGCCAAAATAATAGTTATTACAAGTGGACAGTCAGCATTAGAGTCCAAGTCCAGCACATTCTAAAGGCCAGATTATCAATAAATCATTACTCTGCTTCCATGACACTTTAAAAAAAGAACTATTAAAAAAGATTTGCTAAAAAGCACTCATACGGGAGAAGAAAGGAAGAAAGTGTGGCATCATCATTTGGAGCCCAGAGTTCTGGATTCAAATCCTCATCAATCAGCTTGGCAATATAAAGAAAACTATCTTAAAACCTTTAACTGCAAGGGCCACTCAATATAAAATGAAAATGTATTATTAGGTACTTTTTTTGGAAGCATACAGTTTCATGTATGAAACCTCATTCCATTTTTGAGTTCCTTTATGCATGTTAAATATCTGTCTCTTACAATTATTTTAATCCTAATATAGATGGAATGTGTTCTCTATAAGCACCACCTTCTCTGTGTTCATCTTTGCTCACTATTTCACCCAGCAAAATCCTAATAGACTTCTTTCTATACAGAGATATAAGACAATACAAGTTCCCTGGTGTGGGACATTTCTTCCTTTACCCATTCCGGCTGGCAAATTTTAATTATTCTGGTCTTGGTAACTGGCACCCTGCTGGCTGCTCACCACTCAGGTCTGAAAATACATAAAGAACTTGTACTACAATTCTTAGATTTAGAAAAGGACACAATAAATGAAATCCTGATTTGGCAGATTTTGTTCTTCCCTCCTTATTATACCATAAGTACAAAGGAGAGGTCTTCCCTCTGGAAAACATGGTAATTTGGAAAAAGTAATATATTTTCCTCAAAGAAATTATAATACAGACAGTAGTACACATAGTATTTTTTTAGATTTGTCAGACTAGGTATTCTAGAAAAAGCAGAGCAGAAAAAATGAAGTTCATGAAGTACCTTTGCACAGCATATTTGTTTTCTCAAAGGCCTCCACATACCATTTACACACACAACGTGCACTGTAACCACTTTCCTCACTTGCCTACATCTTACAGGGTGTTTTTTACATTCTTCATGGGCTCACAATCACACTCAGTACACTCCCACAGCAACTACAAGATGTGAAACAACTCCACATGTAACACACAGAATGTCAGATCCTGTGCCAGGCAGAGGACACCAATGACTAAATTCTACTTGGATTTAACTCAACACTCGTCTCAATGGATAAGAAAAGTCTACCACAACTTACATGCAGGAGAAAACATGCAGCGGCATCTGCCCTCCACTAGTGAGCACTCAAACATTTCTTTGCACAATTCATCATATGCTTCCGACATAACTAGGATACCTCATCTGTAATTCGCCCACTTAGAGATGACTCTCCTGAAAGAGCATGCGTGTGGCCTGCACTTTGTCCCACGCAATGCAAAAGTTCTGTCCTTACTCTGACATTATAGTAAATAGCTTATGAAATGCAAAACCATTGAAAACAAGATACATTATCACTAAACCACAGGACAGACACCATTGCCTCAAATGACAGTCTTACTTAGTACACGCTACCTGGAAAGCCAGGGCATGCGATCTGACAAAAAGAAGGCATCGGGTTTGAAGTTCTTACCTTTTACCACCTCTACTGATGGTCCAGCCACTGAACATTTCTGGGTGTCAGTATCCTCATGAGTTCAAAAATGAGGACAATATACATCAGTGGACATACAGTAAAAGACAACAGACTCTAGATTTTTTAAATAAGAACTATGTTATAATAACCTGTATCACAGAGAAGTCTTCTGGATATGTGAGTACATGGAATCCCAGGACCATTCTCTTGAATGTTAACAATCTAGCTATATTTTAGTCATACACAGTCAGCACTGCTCTCTAGGGGACTGAAAGGTTTGCACTTGTCTGATCTGTGTACACTCACAACAAGGACATGATACAACAAATACATTATCAAGTGAGCTCGTTGTTGTCCAAATATTATGAAAGGTAACTTATACAAACTAAGGCAGCAATGTCATCACTAGGTGATAGTTTATAGGGCGACTGTCTTATGTGGGTCTCCATTGACTAAAATATGTTTATGCTTTTATACATACATCTGTCATGCTCAGTAAGTATAGATGGTTCCATACACTTAGTTTTCTGAGCGCACAAGTGCACAACAGAGTATCATAAAGCTTCCAAGTACTAATGGTCAGAAAAACGTCAAGGGAGGGAAGTTACAACTTTTTATGATGGTCCACCCACTGACCTAATGCCGTGGAGGTTTGTGATGCTGTACTAGAACCCAATTATCCTAATAAATCCACTCATGGCCCAAGCAAGAGCTCAGAGATGCTGAAAGCAGCAACCAGGCCACGAGCCTAGAGGTACTTCCAGGGCCACAGTGCACGTGCTGACAGTCTGACCTGGACAAGAAGTGTAAGGAATGAACCAACTGCTCCAGGCTGCTCTGCTCATCACCTGCCTCCCCAGTGCATCATTAAACAGCATCAACAGGGAGCCCAGCACAGAAGATACAAATGCTGAGAGAAAGTCTGTGTTTTTTGTCTCTGTCTCCACAATGATGCTTCTCACTATTAAAATGGTGTAGAGTATTAAAACTGTTGGAGTTGGAGTCTTTTTGAAACCCTGAGTTAAATGCTTCGCACAGCTTGGCAACACTTATTAAAATCTGCTTGGGAAAGGTAATATATTTGGAGGCACCTTTGACTTAGTGTACAGTCTATGGTCCCACACCACCCTAAATGTGCTGGATCTTGTCTGACTTACTGTACAAATTTACTGTTTTGTAATTACTAATACTAGAGGGGTTCTTAGTACAATTGATAATAAATAATTCCATTTAAACTAAAAAATGTAAATTGCAAGAGAAGATCTAAGGCAAACACCTCCTCGGTTCACTTTCTGGATTTCAATTAACACCTCATTAACAATAGTTCTTAATGCAAATCCATAGCTGACCTCTTTAGAACAGCTTGATGGAATAAGCACACATTTGGCAAGGAGCTGACAGAACAAGCAGTCCATTAGCCCACAGTGCCTCAAAATCCAATAGTCAATACTGCATTGTCAGGGCTGAAAATGGCAAGAACTAAATAAACAAGGGATTCCCTTCCTCTTACTTTCTGGGAAAGAATATGTTCGGCTGCATTTATTCTACAACTTGACACTTAGAAAGAATTTCATTTTTAATTTTCCTTCCAAAGTGTTATCACTCCATGGATAACTAAGGAAATAAAGCATGAAAGCCATAATGCTAAATCACTTTGCTTTTCAAAGGTTAGGGAGAAGACTCTGAAGTCCATGGTCAATAGCAGATTTTAAAACATGGGAACAATTGTACTAGACCACAAGGATCTCCCAGGAGATGAAATCCTGCATCCTTCAGGTGCCCGAGCAATGGCCTCACCCCAGGCAAAATTTGAACTAAAGATGCTACAAGGGGTGTTCCTCTAGTTTAGGGGAGCAACAGAGCCCTCACTATCACCACCACCACCTCCCCAGAGAACAGATGGTCCCAGCAGGATATGCTGTGCCTCGTTGAAGTGGATTATTTGCCTCTATCTTTTCTAAGCCTTCTTTGCAAGCTTAGGGGGGTCTTTGTTTGAAATATGTGAAGCAGATGGGTCTAAAGGACAACTAGAAAAACAAGTGAAACTCTAAGATGAATGACCAGTGCTCAGGGCTGTCGACCTGAACTCCAGAACCTCCCATTTCAGTTCCACAATGACAGGGGCTTGCAGGACGACAAATGTGACTATTAGTCATAAAGTTTGCAAGGAATATATTTTTAACTACAGGAGAATAAATTTCAAGTTGGCATCAAGAAAAGTTGATGAGGTACTGAAAACTAGGGTCTATAAATGTCCAATGAGCAAGGACAATGTGATTTTTCTACTAGAAACTGTAAGCCTACGTAAAGTTTATATTCGACTTTCATAGAATAGCTTTCATAGTCATCATGGAGGCAAGAAGAAAAGCTGTCGATTATGTCTCAACTTTTTCAAAAAAAAAAATCTTGCCAAAGCTCTTACATATTTGCAAATGTATATAAGAGGAAGCCTAAACTAGAGAAGGTTGGGCTGAGTAAGCACCTACTTTCTCAAAAACAGTAACAATTCCATGCAATATTGTGTGGACTAGCTAAGAGAAGGAATGAAAGATGTCCATGATGCATTATAACAGCATCGGTGACAGAAACTGAAGAGAACACAAATAAATAGAAAAGCATCCTATTCACCTATTGGAATAAGCAATACTGCTAAAATGTTTCCAGTACCCAAAATAATGCAGACATCTAATACAATCTCTATAAAAATATCAATGTTATACTTCACTGAAATAGAAAAAGAATCCTAATATTTGTATGAAACCACACAACAAACAACCAAAGCTATCTTTAGACAAGTTTAAAAAAAAAAGGAGAGGACATCACAGGATCTTGAGTTTGAAGTATACCATAAACTCTAGTTATCAAAAAAGCATGGCACTGTATAAAAACAGACACAAAAACCAAAAGAGAACCTAAAAGTTAACTCATGAGCCTAGAATCAAATGACTTTTGACAAAAGCTACAAAAGTATGTATCTGAGCCAAAAAGGGCTCTTTGGTAACAGTGCTAGAAAAACTGGATGCCATAGTACAAGGGAGAGACTAGAGCCTCATTTCTCACCACATACAAAAATCAACTTAAAATAGTAAAAACATAAACGTAAAACACAAAACTAGAAAAATACCAAAAGGAATACTGAGAAAATACTCCATGATACTGATCTCAGTGAGAGCTTTCTTGGAAAATATGTAAAAGCACAGACATTAAGAAAAAGACAAATAGGGTTGTGTTAAATATTTTCAAAAGTTTCTTCACAGCAAGTAAGAAGGAACAGATAGCATACATCTGACAATATATTACGGGTTTAATTTCCAGAATACATAGGGAACTCAAGAGCAAAATATTTATAGTAATACAATTTGATTTTTATATGTGCAAGCCACACTATTTTTTCAAAGATGAAAAGTAGGAAGAGTTCAGAATTTATGTAAATAACCAAAGGAAAGGAGGAAGGGAGAGGAGAAGGGAGAAGAGAGAGAGGAGAGAACAGGACAGGAAAAAAAAAAAAGCTACAAATAAATCTGGCTTACTCTGAGGAAATATACTCAAGAAAACGTAATTTATCTTTCCATGCCTATTAACAGTAATTGCCTTTCATGGATCAAAATGACCGTGTGCTCTCAAGACCAGAGCTGGAGAATTACTACTGGCAAGTGAAGAGTGGCATGTAATGCCTTATGAGTCCCTTTTGCAAAAACTCTATTTTGGCCACTTCTGAGCTGGCCCCAGAGTCAGGAGGAGGGAAGAAAAGAAATCAAGATCCAAGGAGAGAAAACTAAAACAGAAGAGACTGGTTAGGAGAAGCAACTCAATGAAATTCATTCGGAAAATGGGAACTTGGCAGTTTTGGGCAGCATCAACCTAGAGATAAGTGTCTGGTTATTTAGAATTAAGAGAGAAGAAAGTAGACACAGAATTGAGCACCAACTTCTGACCTAAGACGTTATCAGCCCTTCCAGAAAGAATAACACCAAGAACCAAAATAATAATAATAATACCATCACACTTGAAAATTACAAACTTTGGAAAATCATCCTAAAATCTATTGTCTTATGAACCTAGAATATTAGTTATGAGGAAAAGAAAAGAGAATTTTCTAGGATGCCTAAAATCTATTGCCACACAAATAGGCTCACAGATACTCCTCAAAAGGGAGATTCAACCTTGCATTTGCTGACTCTTAATTGTATTTGGATACTTTCCAAGAAAAATAAATCCTTTACTGAGGATCTTCAAGGTAGAAAGTCCTTTGTTTCAGGGTGTTCACAGATGTCTGCAGAAAACAAGGGCACCTTCTGTACATTTTGCTTCATCTATCGAAGCCTCTACTCATCATCAAGATTACTGATTTAATCAATGGCTGCTATTAAACATTAGAATTTTATTTGCCAGAGCATTTCTAATATTCTTTTATTCACACAAGGGAGAAGGAGATAGAGAGAGCAGTTAGCTCATCAGATATCTGCTTTTCTGGGTAATCTCTACATGAGTCTTACAGAAGATTAATCTGTAACCTGAATTGGGCCAGACTCTTCCAGGTTTTGGCCCTCACGTTAATATTCGCTGCTGTAGTACCACAATGAAACAGGACACCTTCACTCTGCCCGGAGAGGAGATCCTGCAGCATCAGCCGGCAGGGTCCCTCAGAACTCCTCTGAACTCTGAGGAGTAAAGGAGCTCTGACTGCATAATCATTCAGATAAACATGCCCTAGGAAAGTGAGTCATATTCACTAATTCACATCTGTGTGTGTGTTTATTTATACCAAATACAGTACCCATATTCTGCCCTAAGGCGTTTGGTTATATTAATATAAGTGAATCTGTATCATATTAGATTATTTGCTTTGACTTATACAAATAACTAAGTCAAAAGTCAATCAAATTAATGTAAGGCTTCCCTCTTGTCCTATAGCTTCATGAACTTAAAAATCAGATTCCAATGGGTGTATAATTGCATTCTACTTCACAAATATATTAAAGATATTACATCTACATAGAATGGCTGCCATGTTGTTGTATGTTGGCCATTTCAGATTCAGCCAACAGCAAATGTTGGCGAGGCTGTGGAGAAGAAGGAACCCTTCTCCACTGTTGGTGGGACTGTAGACTCATACAACCCCTGTGGAGATCAGTTGGGAGATTCCTCAAAAAGCTAGGATTGGAGGTCCCATTGCCCTGCTAGGTATATACACACAAGATCAAATGACTCATATCACAGTGACATACGTGCACCCATGTTCATAGCAGCTCAATTTGTGATTGTTACATCTTAGAAACAACCCAAGTGTCCATCAACTGGAGACTGGGTAAAAAAGCTGTGGTTCTTCTACAGAATAGAGTATTACTCTGCCATAAAAAAAAAAATGGTAAGTTTGAATCATTTCTACTTAAATGGACATACCTTGAGGATATCCTCGTAAGTGAAATAAATAGGTCACAGATAGGTGCATATCTCATCTTTTCTCTGGTATGAGAAAATAAAGATGTAAATGAGTCCTAGAATTGTATGTTATATATCGTGAAATAGAAAAATGCTCAAAGTAAAATAGGGTGAAGGGGGAAAAATAATGAGATTATAAGAAAAAAGAAAGGAAACAAATTTTATGTATACGGGGGTGGGGTAGGGTGGGTAGGGCTATGGGAAAAAATGAGAATTAAGTTGTGTCTTATACTGGTACAAATCCCCATTATGGAGTGCAATCATGATGTGTATATGTAATGTACCAATAAAGATTTTAAAAATAAATAAATAAAGATGGTACAACTTTAAGCTTAGTATATGAAAAATACTTCTCCTTGCAAACCATGCATTTGGTCTTGGTTTGGTTAGAAAATTTAGATAGGTCTAAACAGTCCATATTAACAGTTGATACATATTGAGAAGGTGTTGAGACCACACTACATTCCTAGTGGAGATAATCTGGTAATCCATCCCAATGGTAAACATTAAAAACCAGCCATGACATCCGCTTTCAAAAATCTGGGCTTAGTTCTTATTCACCTCGGCCATATCAGACATAAAAATAACTGCATTTCTTATTATCTGGGACTTTCCGGATAATCAGTGGTATACAATCCGAGGAAGGCCTTCAAACAGCCAGCCAGGAATGGGGTATAATCTCTAATGACAGCTAGAACTGCCCATCAGCAGACCTGGAATTAAGTTCTGAATAATCTTAGCAAAGGTGTTTAACCTCACCGGGCATCTGTCATGCTGTATGAGCAACAAGAAGACTGACAAACCCTGCTACACTGGGGTGTTGTGAGCATCAGCATGGACAATGTAGTGCAAAAGACTGGGAAATCCCAGAGTCATGTTCATCAGGGTAACTTCCAGCCTGTGCACAGGGAAACGAACTGAGTCCCTTCTCAGACCAGGGCGGGAAAGGCCTTTATTCCACGAGTCGTGCCTTGAAATCTGCCACACTCATGAAGTGAGCCGACCCAAGGCCGCTCAGCCCATGGAAAGCACCTCTGATCTGCTTTGGCATCACCTTTGCCAACTTGTCCTCCCCTTTCCAACCTCAGTGACCTTCTCTGGTCTCTTGTTTGAGATTTCAGTGTATTAATGCTCTTCCTGTTATTACAACTTTTGTCTTATACAGTGCCAAGGGGAGGCACTTCGAGTCTGCCCACTCCCTCGCCAAGAGGTTAAATTACAGCTTTTCATCCCAGTCCGTTTAGCAAAGAGGGGAAGTAGCTCATTAAAGAAGGGATCTCACGTTCCATGCAGACTTCTTAGCCTTGCGCTTAGGCTATTATTTCCTCTCTTACCATATTCACATTAGACACAAATGTGACACTTCTTCCAGTCAAAGATAAGGAAGAAGATCTGTAATCTGTTCAGAATTGTTTTTTTTTAAATTTCAATAACTATATTTAAAATTTATCAGTATCAAAGGCGAGAAAGAAATTGAACATGCCTGAAATTTGTCCCTTGCCTTAGATGCTTATTTGTTAAGAAAAATAAACCTCTACACTTCAGGTGTGTTTAAATATATACAGTGTTAATCCCTTGTACTGTGCTGATGTCTGTTTGAACCTTTCACAGGAGAACATCAAAACAGATGTTTTCCTAAACAATCTTTAAAATGATATATAGTTAAGTAAACAAAAGTAAAATTGCCATCAAAGTGCAATTATTATTCAAAACACATTTCCTACCAAAAAGTGCACTTAAGGTCATGCTCGGGCCACCCACAGCCACACGGGACCCTCTCTCCTAGTCCACACTGGCAGACTCGACCCAAGAGACTTGGGGTGGGTTGGGTGCTGAAGGTGAGAGAAGGTGCTTAGAGTCAAAAGTGAGCTAAGTAAAGATGCTGAGCCCAGAAAGAGCGTTTTCTGCGGAAACACTCTGAAATTGGGGTACGTATCTGTATTGGGGTGCTCCAATAAAGAGCTGATAACCTGGACCCACCTCCTCAGAGCGATTTCGTCATCAAAGGCACACATTAACTAGGGAGCGTCCAGCCTTTTCCCTCGCCGGGTAACAGGGCTCCCTCCTCCGGGCCCAGCAGAGTGGACCCCGGTTCCCCGGGGAGAGCCGGTCGCCGCCCCAGGCAGCGCGCGGACGCGGAGCCGCTCGGCCGGTGCGGGGCTCCCGCCGCGGGACCGCAGCTCCGGGGCCCCACGGACCTCGCCCCCTCCGAAGGGAAGCACGAGTCCCGGCTGAGCCGGGCGCTCCCATCACAGAGGACGGGCCGGGACAGTGCCGCGCTCACGTGGCGCCCGCGCCGCCCGCCCGCCCGACCTGGGCGGCTGGAGAGGCGGCGGGAGGGGCGGCGGGAGGGGCGGCGGGAGGGGCGGCGGGAGGGGCGGGCGCCCGGGCGGGGGAGGGACCGCGGCGGCGCCGGGCCGGCCGGGCGGGCGGGGGCGGAGGGAGCGCGGCGGCCCGTGGGCGAGGGCCCGGCTCGGCCGGCGGCTCCGGCGCCCGGGAGGGGACGCGGGTTCGCTCGGGTGGCAACTTGCGAACCACGTTTCAGGGCGACCGCGGTGGCCCTCTTCCGAAACGGGCGCTTCCGAGGTGCTCAGGCGCCATCGGTCCCCGAGCGCCGGGCTGCCCGCGGGACGGGCGGGGCGCAGGGACGGGGCGGGCGGGCCGGCCAGGTGAGCGCCGCCGCCGGCCGGGCACTTACTGGCTTTGCACGGGTCCTTGTAGTCCAGCGTCTCCGCCCGGTCCTCCGCGCTCCCGTCCCAAGTGTAGTCGTAGTCGAGGCCGGCGCAGAGCCGCAGCTGCCCGCAGAGCGCGGCGCCCCAGGCCGCCAGGCACAGGAGCGTCGTCGGCCCCATCGTCCGGGCGGCGGCGGGCGGGCGCTGTGTCCCGGCGGGCTCAGGTGTCCCGCGACATGCGGGGCCGCGGCGGGCCGAGGGCAGGTGGCAGCCGCGCCCGGGGGCAGGGCGGCCGCGCCGGCTCGTCCTCTGGCGGCGGAGCTTCCCGCGCCCGCCGCTGTCAGGACCCGGAGCCGCCGCCGCCGCCGCCGCCGCCGCTCCGGGAAGATGAATCCGGTCCGCACATCAGCACATCGGGGCGGAGAGGGGAGCCCGAGGAGCGGGGTGGGGGCCGGGCATGTCCGCGCCGGAGACCTCGGACCTGCGGGAGCCTGGGCAGCCGCTGACCGCGAGCAGAGCAAAAGTGTGCGGCCGCGGGATGCACTGCTCTCCTTTCCCCCGGGCTGTCTTTTCTACCCTCTTCCTAACTTGAAAAAAAAAAAAATCTTCGCAGCATCTAACCCAATCACTCGCATCCTGCTTACTTATTCATACAATCAGGGTCAGGATCCGGCCACAGCCTCCTCTCCGACTCCTTTTGATAGCCTCACGCAAACAAACAGACAGGAGCGCGCTCGCGATCCCGTTTCTATTTTACTGAAGATAAAAACTAACACGTTGTGCGTATCCGCGTCCGCGAAGAGCAATTAACAGAGGACAGTGTGTGGGCTGCGAGCGCCAGACTGGGGGCGGCCACCGCATCTGACAACTCCGCTGCGATTTCCCCCCTTATCCCAAACAAACGGCGAGTCTGTATTTCTGTCCTTTGCTGCCGTTTAGCTTTCTTGCAGCCCCAGGAACCAGAAACAAGGATCTGACCCTTCACGATTTAGGGAAGAAAATAGACTACTTTAAAAGTCTCCGGCTCCGCAAAGTTTTACTGGGAACTAAGATCTGCAGAACTGCAATTACAAAAAAAAAAAAAAAAGAAAGAAAGAAAGAAAAGGAAAAAAAAAAAAATCCAAAATCGAGTTCGAGGTTTGCAGCGGCGGCGGCAGGAAATGCTGAGACCTCTGAGGGGCTGGCGCTGGGCTCACGTGGGCGCAGGAAGGGAAGTTGGACCGAAGGCGCGGCGAGCAAATTTTCTGTGACAGTTCTGGCGCCCGAGCCTGCTGTTGCTGGGTACCCTCGGACTTCGCTTGTTTTACTTCGGAGGAGCAGAGTGTGTAGCACCTGGCAGCTGGATCCGCGGAGGTAAACCACACGTCAGTCCCGCAGACACAAGACAAACACAGGTTGTGGGAAGCTGAGAAGGGAAAAATATCACAGGAAATCTCTGCAAAAGCCCTGGTGTGAGCAGTTCCGAGGTTTCCCCACATCTGCAAGTAGTTTCCAAAGTAGGTGAGACAAGTCTGCCCTCCCGAGCTTCCAGGCCACTGGGGAGTGGGGGTTTGGCTTTTCCAGCTAAATCATGGGCTGTCACTTAAGCAGGGACTTGTAAAACACCTTCCGTTGCCTTTGCGTCTTTATTGGACAAACACAGCCTGCTTTCCAAGTTCCTATCAACTCACAAAGTCCCACTAGAGAGAAATAGGACAGGAACACCCCCTCCCCAACACACACGTCCCCTCTGACGGGGAGAGCTAGTTGTTCCTTTGGAAATCTGACTCAATCATCATGGCTGTTGCAGAAAAGTAATAAACGAATCTTGAAGAAGTACTAACTGTTTTCACCATAAGCTAAAATAATAGGAAGACGAGGTGGAACTGAACAGATTCAGTGTTCTTGACAAAAAGGGGCTCTCAGACCACTGCAGTGACAGCTCCATCCGTAGATCTTTCATTTTTAACCCCAGAACACAGAGCAGACAGCAGATTCCGAAGAGAACAGTTCGGTGGACAGGTAGAGGCACTGCTTTTGAAATCCCTTGCTGAGTCATTCTCAAATTCTTTTACCTATCAAAAAAAATGTTTGCATAATTAATAATCGCATTGCTCTAGTGCAGGCTACACAAGAATGTGCCCTGCTCAACCGATCAGAGAGCTCAGAAAAGGCAAATTCCTCTGGGAGACATCCTTTTTTTGAGCTACTAACGGTGTCTCCCCTCCTACCCTAGACCCAGCAGTGTCCCTTATGCCTGGGAGCATCTTCGTTCTCCACAAACCATCTGATCCAATGTGATTCGCAAGACTTGGTACATGGAGTTTGCCTAAATAGCACTTTACAGTGGCTGAGCTGAGTATATTTCATGCTCTTCTGGAGGGGAGATGGTACCAGATCAGGACAACTGACTCAGTTGGATTTTACTCTGTTTTCCTTGCAGATTTATCTTTGTTTAATCTCACACTTTCATCAGTTTACAATCCAGAAAGTTAGAATGATTAACACAGTAGAACCTCAGATCAAAATAGAGAAATGTTTCCTTATAGATAGAAACATTTCCTTGCAGAGAATAGTTACATCCCAACATCTGAAGCTTTAACTCTTGACTTATTCAGTCTAACTCTAAATTTGTATCAGTAAAACACCCACTTTTAAACTTCATTTATTTCTGTGGTTGCTATGATTATAAATTAAAAATAGATTTTGTGACGCCTGTGAATAAAACATAAACTTGAAGGAATATGCCTGTGATTAGAAAGAGCTGAATATTGTTCTAAAGTGTGGTCAGAGAGGTGCGAGAAGTGAAGAGAAATTGATTCCTCCAGTTAGACTTGTGCTAACGACACCTGACTTCTAGCTGGCCACTGCTCTGCCCACCTTGGTACCTGCGACAGGATTCAGTCTTCGGTAACAGAAGGGAATAAAGCCATTTATTATATTCAGAGCAAACGACAAATTCT
Source organism: Petromus typicus (assembly GCA_004026965.1). Lineage (NCBI taxonomy): Eukaryota > Metazoa > Chordata > Mammalia > Rodentia > Petromuridae > Petromus > Petromus typicus. Next base: position 3,471 of record PVIR01035200.1, on the reverse strand, counting down.
ATTCCAATTGTCATATCCTGTATGCTATCATAGTTCTTAAACTAAATTTGACTTGTAAACAATGTTGGTTAGAAACGTATTTCCTAGTTAATTTGTGAGATGCTGGAAACCAAGTAATTTGCGAATATAGTCTTCTCCTATCTCTGAAAACCAGAACTTAGAATGATAAAAATGTCACAGTGAAACATCCTGTACATGACACACGCTCGTTCTTGCTAAGTAAATGATGTGTCAACAATCCCAAAATGCAAACTCTTTCATAGCCCCCCCATGGAGTAAAATGTGCGTTTCCCTCCTCCCATCTTAAGTGTGTCCCTTTCTCTGAACTAAAAACTGTGAATCTGTTAACCGAGTAAAGTGCATAGATTGATTCCTAAGAAATGGTCATATCTGTCCATCAAAACAACACATATTGGCAATTGCATAACACTTCCAAACTTTAAAAATTCTGCTTTGTAAAATCATTCTTCTGAATGGAACTAGATCCCTCGTCAAATGCTTTCACGTAAAGGGAAGATTCTCTGAGCCTTGATAACCTGGGCGTCTACACTTTCTTTCTTGTTTTGGTTTGGTTTTAAAATTTTGATAACCATTTTTACTGTCACATTATTTTACATATTACCACTGAAGGATATTCCTAATCTGGATAATTAGGATGATAGTCGGTCACAATCTGACCTTATTACTATTTCCTAAGCAACACATGTAGTATCATGAAGAGTTAGCAGACAGCAATACTTGCTTCATCAGAAAAATGCAAAAGAAATATCGTATTCCCTAATATATTGTGTGTATATATAGGGGAAAATATATTCTTCTTCAGGGTCAAACAAGAGACGAATTCTTCTTGCTGGCAAAGTTCTTGGAGTCTGATGTGAGGAGAGACCACTGGGCTGAGAGTCTCTGCTGATCCCTCTGCACCGTGTAATGCTACCCTTCCTTCCTACCACCCCTACCATGAGCACAAAGTTGTCCTTTATTCTTATAGTTTTGCTTCAGTCTACTTGCTCCATGGTGAACAAATATACAATGGTGCTTTGGATAAAACATACTGTATACTGTATTGACAATGCAAGGGGTATAACAACTTCCAAAATGTAATAATGTTCTATCTGCTTCTTCTGAGAAAGGAATGTCCAGACTTCTGCAACCCAATCTTCTTTTTCTTTTTTTTTTTTTAGGTTTTTTGAGACAGAGTCTCGCTTTGTAGTTCAGACTGGCCCTGAGCTCAGCCTCAAACTCATCACAGCAATCCTCCTGCCTCTGCCTCCCGAGTGCTGGGATTACAGGCGTGAGCCACCACGCCCGGCACTGTAGTATGTGGTACTGGTTGCTGCTGGGCGTGAGTCTCCACACCCAGTATAGGTATGTGGTTATCGGGGATCGAACCCGGGTCCTTGCACTTGCAAGACAGGCTCCAGAACCACTGAGCTAAATCCCTGGCCCTGCAAGCCAATTTTCTAGATGAGGCACTCAACAAACTTTCAGATGATCTCATATTAAGTCTCATGCTCTACCAACTTTCTAGCTAGGCCACTGCTAAGCCACTGCTTTCTTATGCTTTCTTGTGCTATTTTAAAGACAGAAAATAGGAATTAAAATGAATGAATCATTCATGACCACTCTATTGTCACCTCGGAGTCTCTCCCTGGGCATTGGCTGTGTGTGGCAGCCACTCTATGGGTTGGCAGCTGATCTGATACTGCCAACAACACTGGCCTGGCCGGTGGAGGGCTGGATGGCTGATGATGGTCGGCAGCCTCTGATGTCACTGAAGACCTACAGCTCCTTTAAGCACTGAGGGTTTTTTTTTTTTTTCTTCTAGTGACAGGTGCCTTGCATTCAAGTCCTTTATCTCAGAGCATAGAAGCTACATCATTTCCAGGCATATACCTCATAAAATGCTCTGTACATGCTGGATCTAAAATAAAATTTTTACTCAAAATTACTAAATCAAGTTGAATTTCACTAATTTAAGTAATAGCATAATATTCTATCATTGGGAATATGTAACATGAGAATAGGAATGAAAATTAATTTTTAAAATCTATATATTAGTATAGAATTAGTCTCTGGTATCAGAAAACTTGCTTAAATCCTTGTTATTCTACTTGTTATGTCTTTGGACACTTATTCTTTCTTCACTTGAATTGTCTGCCTTTGAAATAAGATGCTGAGTACATGTGCTAGCTTTCTGTAGCTATATCAAAAACTCAAGATGATAAGTTTATGGAGAGCAAAGGTTTATTTCTGCTCACAGTTTTGGGGATTGAGGTCCGTGAGTGCGTGACACTTTTGCTTGGGGCTTGTGGTGGGTAGCACAGATGGTGAGGAGTGTATGGAAGAGAAAACTTTTCCCCTCATGCCTGAGGAAGTGACAGAGAGAAAGAGAAAAGGCCCAGGGCCCATCATCACAGTCAAGGTCATGCATTTGATGACCCAAGAGCCCCCAGTGGGCCCCACCACTTCAAAATTCAGCCAAGCCCTGAGGCTGTCTCTGCGATCTCCGCAGGTCACTTAAACTCAAGTGTAACTCTTCCTATGGTTGTTTCATAGCACAAAAATGTCAAGCATTCATATTACATAGCTCAGGGCCTAGCACAGGACGAGCTCTCGACAACAATATCCTCCTCTTTCTTCTTGCTTCTAAGTGATCAATGTCCAGGAAAAATCAAGCCAGACCCTTGAAAGAAACTTGCTTGTGAAAGTCCTTGTGAGTGCTTATGAAATGACTGGCAGAAGCATATTTTTTTGCGTGGGGAAAAAATCAAAATGAATGAAGACTGAAAAAGGTATACACTTAGATTCATAATAGGATCCATTAATTTCCAAATTTCATCTCTCCATTCGCCACTTCTAAGCAGTTAAATGTCTAAATAATAGTTAGAATAATGCTGATTCTAACAATTTACCTTTGCACAATAAATTCCTGACAGCTTGAATTTATCACATTTATCACATTATCTTTCAGTAATTAGCAGATTTAAAAAATCCCAGTGGACTGAGATGACTCAATGTGAAAAAGCTGACATTGTTTACTAACTTTTTTATATGTGCTGTTGGGTAATTGCTGGTATATATTTGTAGTTTGCTTGACTTCATTTTTATGATCCATTGTAAAATCACCAAGTTATTTTATAACTTATTTAAACTCTATTCATAATATGCAGCTGCACTTGAACACTAGTGTTTCTGTGTTACTAAACTTTCCATTATGCTCTGGGCTTAGTTCCGGGACTTAGCCAGATGTATTTTGTAAGCTGCACTGGGCTTTTTGGTGGCAATAATTAATGACCTTGGCCTTCATCTTCAAGCATCATAATTCACTTTGGGCGACTTTTTAACCACTCATGAAATAGTTGCACACTATAAAACCAGCCTCCAATCAAAATTAAACATCTGAAGTGTGTTTATTTCTATATTTATTAGTTTTCATCTTCAAAGCACTTTAACAACATTAACTAATGGTCC
>PVIR01035199.1:0-16661 GCA_004026965.1 Petromus typicus | reverse complement strand
AGATCCTCCTGCCTCAGCCTCCCAAATGCTGGGTTCATAGGCTTGCGACACCACACCGGGCCCTCAACCTGGGCTAAATAGTGAGCTTGAAGCCGGCTGAAGGACATAGTGAGACCCTGTGTTTGGGGGTGGATCCCGGTGTAGCTGTGGTTGGTATCTGGGACGCTTCCCGTTTCCCCTTCCTCCATGCCCTGCCCTACTCTTTTACCCTGAAGAAGGGGTCGGTCAGGGTTTGTTAGACAAAGAGAAGGGGCAGGCAAACTGTGACAAGCGCCACGAGAGGCCAACACGCTGCTCTAAACGGTAAACAGAGAAAAGCAGAGAACAGATCGCAGCTAGGACCAACTCCGCAGCGAAGGGTTCCGCGCCCTCCTGGAGAGGAAGCTGTCTCCATCGGCTCTTGGGCGCCACCTGCTGCGACCGTGCCGCCCCTGCACCTCTTTCTAAGTTCTCCGCCCCTTCCAGGCCCACAGCCCGCCTCTTGGCTTCAATTGGCTGGGCCCTATTTTCCCGCCCTTCAAAACGGCCATTCAGGGGCTGGAGGTGGGCGGGACTTGCCGCCTGCGAGTGGAGCGCGCGCCCAGTGGGCTTTGCTGAAGACAGTGTCGTGGCCGGAGGAGACGCGTTTGCGTCGGAACTCCGGATTGGTGGCGGGTGGAGTAGGGGCGGTGCCTCTGGCCGGAAGCGGAAGTAGAAGAAAGATGCAGGTGTGGGGACGGGGTTGCGGGTGCGGGACGCTGGCCCGAGAACCCTGCCCAGGCGCCCCGAGGTCCCTCCCGGCCCGTCGCTCCGGCCTCGCAGGGTGGCGGGCGGGCCGGGACGTGACCGCGCTCACCACCCGTCCCCTCGGTTATTCCCCCCAGGACCATCAGCACGTGCCCATCGACATCCAGACCAGCAAGCTGCTCGGTAGGAGGGCGCCCCGCGCGCCGGTGCCCTTTGCTCCCTGTCGCCAGCGGGACCCCGAACGCCCGGGTGAAGCACTGATCAGCCTTGTTCTGCTGAGGCAGGACGGTGGCACGTTCGAGCCCAGCCTGAGCTACTTAGGCACTTATGAAGACCCTGTCTCAGGCCGGACTTGTCTCCCAAGAGCAGCCGAAAGAACCTTGTGGAGTTTGCTGGATCTGCGTTTTTGCTTTGTTTTGTAGCGTGCGTGTTATCAAAGCGTGTCTTTCAGGGACAGGCGGGCATGGTGGTGCTCTCCTGTCATCCCAACGCTCCAGGAGGCCGAGGCAGGACGGTGGCACGTTCGAGCCCAGCCTGGGCAACTTAGTTACTTAATAAGACCCTATCTCAAAATGTTAAAATATTTTAAAAAGGGGTGAAGATGTAGCCCAGTGTGAAAACATTGGGTTCAGTTCACCAAAAGAAAAAGTCATTTAGGGACAGGATAAATGGCTGATGTAAAGGTGGTTAGCAACTAAGTGGCAGACATAAATTGAAGCTTTAGTGTGACTGCCTCGGTGTGCATGCTTCATTTGTGCCAAGAAAAGATAAAACAAAAGCTGTCCTTAAAAGAGCTCTGGTCTTGGGGGCCGGGGAGTTAGCTCAGTGGTTCCGGCGCCTGTCTTGCAAGCGCAAGGACCCGGGTTCGATTCCCCGGTAACCACATAATAATACTGGGTGTGGAGACTCACACCCAGCAGCAACCAGTACCACATATCACAGTGCTGGGTGTGGTGGCTCACGCCTGTAATCCCAGCACTCGGGAGGCAGAGGCAGGAGGATTGTGATGTGAGTTTGAGGCTGAGCTCAGGGCCAGCCTGAACCACAAAGCGAGACCCTGTCTCCAAAAACCTAAAAAATAAATAAATAAATAAATAAATAAACAAAGCGAGACCCTGTCTCCAAAAACCTAAAAAAAAAAAAAGAGCTCTGGTCTTCCATTCATTGTAGGGAAATGAGAGCCCTCAAGACACAGGCACAGAGAATCTGTATGGCCAGGCCCCCTCTGACCCAGCACAGGGAGGCCGCCTACTCCTGACCACATCAGGCCGTGCATTGCTTTGGGTTGTTTTTTTGAGACAGGATCTCACTTTGTAGTTCAGGTTGGTCCTGAGCTCAGCCTGGAACTCAGCAATCCTCCTGCCACTGGCTCCTGAATGCTGGGGTTACAGGTGTGAGCCACCAAGCCTGGCACTATTGTATATGGTTCTGATCACTGGTGGGTGTGAGTCTCCATGCCCAGTATTGTATGTGTTCACCAGGACCACATTCAGGTCCTTGCGCTTGCAAGACAGGCGCCGGAACCACTGGGCTAAATCCCTGGCCCCTGGAGTGGAATTTCTTTAGCTTCCTTGTGGACTTGTCCCAGGTCATTTCTTCTGCAGCGTTGGATTTGTGCTGGCCGCGGTCATGTGTTCAACGTTGTAAAAGTCCAAGTCATCAAGGCGGTCTGCGCTGCTGGGGATTTAGCTCTGTGGTTCTGGTGCCTGCCCCACAAGTGTAAGATCCCAAGTTCAGTCCCTGCTACATAAAAAATAAAAGACCGAGTCTGCCTGCAACCCCTCCCCTGCTTATGATCTTAACATTCCGTTTTCATTTTTTTTTTTTTTTAGTTTTGAACAGAATGTAGAATTTAAACTGGGTGATCCTCTTACCCGAGCCCCCCAAATGCGAGATTACAGATGTGTTCCACCGCACCCCGTTGTACATGTTGAGGAACTGAGGCCCAGTGGTGGAGCGTCTTGGCTGAGGCACTGGACGGTTAGAACCCAGGGCCATCTGATCAGAAAGCCTCGGTCCACCACAGAGAAGATGTGTGGGTTTCTGAAGCTGTGAATTCAGCAGCCCGGCCTCCCCGAGGCCTGACACACGTTAATCGCGGGCAGGGTGGCTCTGCGCATGAAGATGAGAGCAGGTTGAGGGGATTTCGCCCAGTGGTACCGTGGCCACACTGCAGCCACAGAGTTGGGAGTTCGATCCCCAGGACCTCACCCAGGGTGAAGCTGGGTGTGATGCTCTACACCTGTCATCCCAGCACCCAGGAAACGGGGGGAGGAAGATCACGGTGAGTTCGAGGCCAGCCTGGGCTGCGTAGCAAGACTCTGTCAAAAAAAAAAAAAAAAGCCTGGTGTTCCCAGTCCAGTCATCTGGGCGCTGGAGGAATTAGGGGCTTTGCAGGTGCTCATTCATCTGGTTCTTGGCACGGCCGCCTTGTGTTGTGCGTTGTCATGGTTAATCCCAGCCCCGGGAGGTGGAAGCCGAGTAGCAGCCTCTGTCAACAGGAAAGATGTAATTACCCCAGAAGCAAAATATTGTGGAGAATTTTGATGGTCAGAAGAGTCACTTTCATGTCGGGACCGATTCAGGGTTTTTCTTTATCCCCGTATTGAAGCAATTGCTCTGTAAAAACACCAAGCAGCAAACCCTGCTGCTGGGGATGCAGTGCGGTCTCCGGAGTCGGTGGGCCCCGGGCTCTTTCGCAGCCTCTCCCCATCTTCTTGGGATCCCCCATACCTGAACCCACACAAGGATAGCTTTTTTTTTTTTTTTTCCAGTTTTTTTGAGACAGGGTCTCACTTCATAGTTCAAGTTCAGGCTGATCTCGAACTCAGCAGTCCTCCTGCCTCTGCCTCCCGAGTGCTGGGATGACAGGCGTGAGCCACCACGCCCGGCACTGTGGTATGTGGTGCTGATTGCTGGTGGCCAGGAGTCTCCATGCCCTGCATTGTTGTATGCCCTTGTGCTTGTAGGCCAGTCGGAACCACTGAGCTAAATCTCTTACCTTGAACAGCTTTTTGCCAATATCTTAGCATGTTATAGCTGAATTAGTGCTAGAGTTTTTTGTCTGTTTTGACACAAGGTCTTGCTCTATAGCCCAGGTGGCCTTGAATTCATAGCAGTCCTCCTGCCTCAGCCTCCCGCCTCAGCCTCCCGAGTGCCAGGATCAGCAGTGTGTGGCACTGCACTGTGGAGTGGTGGGTCTGGGCCGTACAAGGCAGCTGTGACCTGGGCGTTTCCCTGCAGACTGGCTGGTGGACCGGCGCCACTGCAGCCTGAAATGGCAGAGCTTGGTGCTGAGTATCCGGGAGAAGATCAACGCCGCCATCCAGGACATGCCGGAGAGTGAGGAGATCGCCCAGCTGCTCTCGGGGTCCTGTGAGTGTCTCTTGCTGGGTGAGGGGTTTGCACCAGCTGGGCCTTTTGCCACTAGGGCTGAGCCCAGAAAGGGAGATTCACCTGGTGTTCGGATGCTGGTTTTTTGAACACAGAATGGTGCAGGGGCTTATGCTTACATTGCTGAGAGGCAGCCACCTGCAGCGGCCAGAGGAACCCCACAGGCCTCACCCTTGCACTCCAGAAGCCCAGTGCCCAGGGAGGCTGAGGCAGCGAGATCACCAGTTTGACCCTGTCTGAAATGAAAAGGGCTGGGTGTAGCCCAGGGGCAGAGCACTGCTGGATTTGATCCCCAGTCCGGTAGAAGATATAAAGAAAAATCCTGCCCTTTCCCTTGCTTCCAGACATCCACTACTTCCACTGCCTGAGGATTGTGGACCTTCTCAAAGGCACAGAGGCCTCCACAAAGAACGTATTTGGCCGATACTCTTCCCAGCGGATGAAGGCGAGTGGCAGGGCCCGCAGGGAGCAGCTGGGGACCTTGTGTCCATGGGTCGGCACCTCTGGTCCTGAGGGCTGCGGAGAGACACAGACTTTTTTTTCTTTTTGGTAGTACGGGGAGTTGAACCCAAGGAGTGCTGAGCTACATCCCCAGCTTTTGGCTTCTTTTATTTATTTATTTATTTATTTTAGACAGGGTCTCACTTTGTGGTTCAGGCTGGCCCTGAGCTCAGCCTCAAACTCACATCACAATCCTCCTGCCTCTGCCTCCCGAGTGCTGGGATTACAGGCGTGAGCCACCACGCCCAGCACTGTGGTGTGTGGTACTGGTTGCTGCTAGGTGTGAGTCTCCACGCCCAGTATTGTATGTGGTTACCGGAGATCGAATCCAGGTCCTTGCACTTGCAAGACAGGCGCTGGAACCACTGAGCTAAATCCCCGGCCCGTGAGACAGGGTCTTACTGAATTTCCCAAGTTGGCCTCAAATGTGCAATCCTCCTGCCTCAGCCTCCCAAGTAGCTAGGATTGCAGATATGCACTAGGACACCTAGTGCACTAAAATATGGCACTAGGACTCCTATATTCTTCACATGGGCAGCTCAGCCAACGAGAGGGGCTAGAGGAGAAGGAGGTGGGATTCGGAGCCTCCCTGTGCCTGGACTGAGCTGTGAGGTGGCTGCTGCCTCCGTCTCTGGCTGACCCCTCCTTCTGTCCTCAGGACTGGCAGGAGATCGTCACCCTATATGAGAAGGACAACACCTACTTAGGTAATTTGGCCCCAGAATGGCTCTGGCATCCCTGGGAACCCATTTCCCGCCTTCTGAGATACCAGTCTTATAAGAATTGTCCTCTGAATGTAGGAAGGGGCTGGAGTAAAGACCCTGCCTGTTCATGGCGGAGAGAACCAGTTGTAAGCAGGGTGTGGTGGCGCATGCTCATCATCACAGCAGTTGGGAGACTGAGGCAGGGCGATCGCCCACAGTTCAGGGACAGCCTGGGATACATAGTGAGACCCTGTCTCAAAGAAAGACACAAAAGGCATAATGATAATCGCTAATAATTCCCAAGCACCTAAGTGCAAGGACTGCGCCTGGTGTTGGCAGTGGACCCCGTGGTAAACATTGCTACCCTGTTGCCCAAGGCTGGAGGTGCGGGGTCCCTGGGGCAGACGCCCCTCAGGGCACGGGCACGGGGGCTCAGTCAGGAGTTTCCCGGGCCCCTCCCAGTGGAGCTTTGCAGCCTCCTGGTTCGCAACATCAACTATGAGCTGCCCGCACTGAGGAAGCGCATCGCCAAGTGCCAGCAGCTGCAGCGCGAGTACAGCCGCAAGGAGGAGGAGGGCCTGGCGGGGGCGGCCGCGCAGCGCGAGCACTTCCGGCAGGCGTGCAAGCAGTACAGCATCACGGTGCGCGGGCGCGGGGCGCGGGCAGGGCGCTGGGGGCCTGGGACAGTGACTCCTGGTCGGTGCCCCCGCCCCCGTGCCCCTGCTGAGGACTTCCTCACCCCCCTCTTCCTGTCCCATGCGAGGCCTCTCCTTTTGCTGCCCTTTGGATGTTTGCCTTGTCTGTGGGCTTTGCCTCCCCCACATCCTTCCTGTCCCCGGTGTAGGGAGACAACGTCCGGAGAGAACTGCTGGCCCTGGTGAAGGACCTACCGAGCCAGCTGGCCCGGATCGGAGCAGGGGCGCAGTCCCTGGGCGAAGCCATCGAGCTGTACCAGGCCTGTGTGGACTTCGTGTGCGAGAGGTACAGGCCCGGCTGGCTGCTGGTTTTCCTTTCTCCTGGGCTCTCCTCCGCTCTCCACTTGTGTTTTCCTTTGTTGTGAGACAGAGTCTCGCCATGTAGCCCAGGTTGGCCTAAAACTCACAGGGATCCTCCTGCCTCAGCCTCCTGAGTGCTGGGGTGACCGGTGTGCCCCCCACGCCAGCCCTCCACTTGTATTTTTGCACATGGCCTGTGCTGGGCCGCGAGCGAGCCTTGCCCACCTGGCCGTCTGGCTGGCAAGACGGTCAGTGCTGTGCCCTGTGCAGCCCAGCAGAGCAGGTGCTGCCTATGCTGCGGTTCGTGCAGCGGCGGGGAAATGCGACAGTGTACGAGTGGAGGACAGGCACGGAGCCCTCCGAGGTGCAGCGGCCGCGTCTCGAGGAGCCTCCCGAGCCGGTGGGGGACGATGCGGTAAGGCGGGGACAGCGGCCGCTGCGTCCTTCAGCGCAAGCCCAGGCCTGGCCAAGTCTCAGCCCAGCGTGGAGGGGACAAGGGATGCCCGCGCCCCGGTCCCTGACCTTCCGAGACCAGCGGACGAGCGCTGGGGCTGAGCCTTGGGTGGCAGGGCCCCTGAGGCCGGCCTGCTGAGCTTTGGGACCCCTGCAGCGGCCCAGGCCTGCAGGCGGGCCCGTCCCTCCTCCCACCGGACCTGAGTGACTGTTCACCTTCCAGATCGACTGGGGTGACTTCGGGATGGAGTCTGACCCTGCCCTCTCCGCCGAGGCTGCTGGCATTGACTGGGGCATCTCCCTGGATGCGGAGTCCAAGGTTAGGCCGCCTTCTTGGGGCCCCCTAGGAGCCCTTTGGGCTTCCCTGCAGCTGTGGAAAGCTTGGTGTCTGTGGAGGCCTTGCTCCTCGGTGATGGCTCCAAGGCCAGGAGCAGTCCAAAGTCAGGAGAGGGAGTCCGGGTGTGGTGGTGCGCAGCTCTAGTCTCGCCCGGGAAGCTGAGGCAGGAGGCTTGCCTGAAGCTGGAAGCCAGCCTGAGCTACATAGTGAGACTCTGTCTCCTTTGCCCTGGGGTTTGGCACGAGGTAATAACTGACTAGCAGGAACAGAGATGGCAGCATAACCAGGCAGTGTCACCACCTGTCACCCTCAGAGCTGCAGACCTCACTGCCAGGAGGAAGCTGCCCTTGAACCTGGTAGAGGCCTGTCCTGCTGGGTCCCAGGTCGGAATTTGCCCCAACCTTACCAGGTCCGTTCCTTTCTGTGCAGGGACCTGAGGGGGATGGGATAGACTGGGGCAGTGCCGATGTCGCCGATGTCGCCGATGTCGCCGATGTGGATGTGGATACCACGGCTCTGCAGATCACAGTGCTGGAGGCAGGGACCCTGGGTGAGTGCAGAGCCGGCTGCTCGTGGGTCTCCCTTTCCAGCTGCAGAGAGGCTGCCGCAGTGAGCTGAGCCACTAGAGGGCAGTGCAGGATGACACTTTCCCTCCTGCTACTGCTTGCCGCTGGCCCATAGCCCCTCTGAGCAGGCTCTGGAGTCCTGGAAGGCTGGGGACAGCAGGACCTCCCTGGCCCCCTCCTCCAGCGGAGTCACTTTGGGGCAGCGAGTCTGTGTCCAGAGCCTCTCAGGGCTGCTCCGGTTTAGGGAGCAAATCAGACCTTCCCTGGAGCCCACAGCCTTCTTCCCCTCTGCCCCTTGCTTGCAGCCCCAGAGGGCGTAGCCAGGGGCCCAGATGCCCTGAGCCTGCTGGAGCACCCGGAGACCCGGGCTCAGTTTATTGATGAGCTCATGGAGGTATGTCAAGTGCAGCCCCGAGGCCTGTGCCTTCCTGAGGGCGTGGAGGGCGCTGCGGGCCTTGGACCCCAGCTGGGCAGCTCCTGGCCCCCACCTGTTAGGAGAGCTCTTAGCAGTCTCAGGTGCTTGAGACTGAGAGGCCCAGACAGAGTCCTCGAGCGCCGAGCTCAGGCCCAGGGGAAGAGCCGACCAGAAGTGACCGTGGTACATGATAGATGGTACCCAGAGCCTCAGAGAGGGTGGTGGCAGAGGGAGACGGTGCTGGGAGGCCTGTGGTTTCACGGCTGGGGCTCAGGACAGACGTGGGTGCTGCTGCCCGTGGCGGGCCTGGGGAGGCTTCGAGGCTAAGAGCTCCTTGGGGAGCGGGGGAGGGGAGAATCAGGCTCTGGGATGACTGGGCACCAGGAAGCTGTCGCAGCAGGACACTGGGTCCCCTGGCTGAGGGGAGCCGTGAGCACGGAACCAGTGTCCCGGGGGCCTTGGCTTGCTGGTCCTGTGTCACAGCTGTTGAGTGTCTAGCAGCGATGGCGTCCGGAGGACCCGCCGGCCTCCCCCAGAGAGCCCCTCGCCGCTCGGTTCTCATTGAAGCGACTTGAGGGTGCCTTGCTGACTTCGTTTCCGGGTTCCAGCCAACCCCTTCCCTGCCTGCAGCTCGAGATCTTCTTGTCCCAGAGAGCAGTGGAGATGGGCGAGGAGGCCGACATCCTGTCGGTGAGCCAGTTCCAGCTGGCTCCCGCCATCCTACAGGGCCAGACCAGGGAGAAGATGGTTGCCATGGCGTCCACGCTGCAGGAGCTGATTGGCCAGCTCACCAGCCTGCAGATGCAACACCTGTTCATGATCCTGGCCTCGCCAAGGTCTGGCTCCCCTGATGCGGGCTCTGCCCTCTTGGTCCTCCCTTTCCTCCACTGCCCCTAAGCTCAGTCTCCCCACTTTGACGTCACTTCCTCCTGAGCACAGGGCTTTTCTATGGGACAGGATCAGGTGGTTTGAGTATGTAGGCAGTACCTGCTTTCCAAGAAGGACAGGAGTTGCCAGGTCTGATAGCCCACGGGAATCTCAGCCCTTGGGAGGCTGAGGCAGGAGGATTTCTATGCATTTCAGGCCAGCCTGGGCTACGTAGTGAGACCCTGACTCAACAAAAAAGAAGTAAAAGTCAAGTAGCACAAGTGTACCTGGAGGCGTTGTTCCTTCCCCCAAAAGACCTAACAGCGTATGACAGTTTAGGAGGTGTCCTTGAGTGGGGACACTGCATTCACGGGGGAACCCACACTCACCCGGCTCCACGCAGGTACGTGGATCGCGTGACCGAATTCCTACAGCAAAAGCTGAAGCAGTCACAGCTGCTGGCTCTGAAAGGGGAGCTGATGGTGCAGAAGCAGCAGGAGGCGCTGCAGGAGCAGGCGGCCCTGGAGCCCAAGCTGGACCTGCTGCTGGAGAGGACCCGGGAGCTACAGGGGCTGGTGAGGGCACGGGGCAGCCGGGCGGGCAGGCGGGCAGGCGGGCACGGGGCTTAGGCTGTGCCACCTCCACCCCCCCCCACCCTCACTGTCGTGCAGATCGAGGCCGACATCTCCAAGAGGTATGGGGGGCGCCCGGTGAACCTGCTGGGGACCTCCCTGTGACCCCGTCCTCCCTCACGTGCCATTGGATGAGGGGCAGCCAGCATCGGTCTGGACCGGCCTTGCCGCACAGACCACAGCTTCTCAGTCAGCCAGGTTGGGCTGAATAAAAGAGGGAAAGACTCTTGCTTTACTGCTGACAGTCACTTTCTTTTGTGTATGTGTGAGACCGCTCACTGTGTGGCCCAGGATGACCCTGAACTCGCAGCAATCCTCCTGCCTCAGCTTACTGACTGCTGGGATTACAGGCGTGAGCCACCACGCCGGGCTTGCTCAGTTTCTTACACTGCTGGATTTCATGAGCTGGCAGCTGCAGCTGGGCACCTGTTCCCTTGGATTCCGGGTCCAGGTGGCCTCTGGGGGCCACCAGCTGTCACTGTGGAGCCCAGGTCAGGGACTTCCCTCACGGTTCTGGAGATACAGGGGACCCTGTTCCTACCCAAGATGGCTCAGCCTGGCACTCAGGGCCCCTCTGTCACGTCGCCAGGCCCAGCGTGCCACGCCCTGCCCACGGCTGAGCGAGTGGCAGCCCGCGGGCTCCCTGGACCCAGCCAGGCTTCCCTGTGGGACGCAGTCCTGGGAGGAAGAACTGAGAAGCAAGGTGCAGACAGGACTTGTCACCCTCGCCGGCTGCCTGACCACTTCCTGCCGGGATGGCACCCTCTCCGAGCCACCTACCCACCCCGATCCCCGGGAAGGGCAGGGCTGGGGTGGCCAGCAATTCGATTTTAATTTCATAGCAGAGCAGTTGATTCATGGCTCTTTGTCGCCGGCGTTGACTCCCGTAATGACTCTCCATCAAAATGGAAAGTGGAATGACACCACTCATTATTCCAGCCGCTTGTTATCTCGGTCCGGGGGAGGGCCGCCCTCCCCGCTGCCTTTCAGCCGTCCGGCCGGTGAGTGATGGCCCCTATTAATCACCGACCGGACGGGGACACACGCCGGCCGGAGGAGGGAGAGATAAGGCCGCGGGAGCCGCTGCGAGTCGCCCCTATCGATTAGTGTCAGCGTCCCGTCTCCCGATCTTCGCCTGGGCACCTCTGTTTGGGAGACTTGGGCTGGACGAAGAGATCCGGAATTGAGGCAGGAGAAATGCTGGACCGAGAACAGGCCTGGGGAGCTGCCCTGGGTCGTTTGCCCTCTGCTGTCTCCCGCCCACCTGGTCACTGTCCACTTGGGGGTCACCGGGCCACCCTGGCCGCTCTGACATCTGTGCCCCGTCCAGCTGTTGTGCAGGATGTGCTGCTCCTGCTGGAGCCATCGGAGGAGAGCCAAGAGCTGAGGGACCCTGGCGGGCTGTCACCTGCCTTCCTGCTGACCTCCGCAAGTGGCTGGAGAAATGAAGGTCCTCGCTCACCCTAGGACGGTTTCCTCAAAATCTCCACCTGGTCATCCGGCTGTGGTGGCACACGCCTGTCATCCCAGCCCTCGGGAGGCTAAGGCAGGGCGACAGCCATGAGTTTGAGGCCAGCCTAAAACAAAACCTTCAACTGGCTAACTCGGCTCATCCCCCAGAACTGTCACCCTCCTTTGCCCTCCCGGGTCCCGCCCTCCCTGGCAGGCCAGGGGCACTGACAGGGTCACCTGGCTGTCACCTGTGCCTTCCAGGTGGCTGACCCTTTGAGGCTGATTCTGAATTCCTTTAGTCTCTCTCTGGTGCCTGCAGGCTTATTTCCCTCTGATTGACACACCGCCTGGACAACAGCTCTTCATTTTGATTGTTTTTGAGACAGAGTTTCTCTCTAAGGAGCCTAGGCAGGCCTCGAACTCTCGGCGATCCTCTTTCTCAGCCCCTGCACCGTACACCTGGCTAACTCTTCCATCGGGACTCTCCTGGCCTGACTTCCCTTAGAAGGAGAGGCGAGGGCTCCCCTTGGCTGAAGCAGTGGGCGTCCAGGCTGGGAAAGCTGTTCGGGCGAGGCGGAGGCCTGCATGGTCCCCGTGTCCTCCGTGCTGTCCTCCAAGCCAGGGCGGTTGGCTGCAGCCTGGTGGCTGACCGTGAGCGCAGGCTTGCTCCAAAGCGTGCTCTTGGAGCCTGCGGAGGGAGGGCTTGCCAGGCCCCTGCACACCTGGGATTCGTTCCCCTTGCCACTGCGGGCACAGAGCAGCTGTTGCCTTCAGATCCAGCCTCTCCTCACCTTTAGTGTGGCCTGCTCCTGCAGCCAGAGATACAGGTTCAAAGAAAAGCACGTCCGGCCCCCAGCAGGCGTCCAGCTGGGTAGAAGGCAGTGAGCACCCTGCTCCCCCCTCCATTGCTGCCTGTGTGTCTCCCCTGCAAGCCCAGGTCCTGCGGTGCTTCTCTGTCTTGTACATTGTTCTGCTACAAATTTATACTTCAGGCTTTATTATTTTTATATTTTGAGACAGAATCTTGCGGTGTTGGCGATCCTCCTGCCTCAGCCTCCGAGTGCTGGAATTAAGGCGGGGTGCACCGTCCGCAGCTGTATTCTGTGGCCCTGGGACATGTCCTGCTCCACTCCCCACTCGCACAGATGCAGTCTAATGCAGCAGGGGAAGCATCCAGGCAGTGCTGCGTGGGGGTCTCCAGTGTGTCCCTCCTCACTGTGACCCGAGGCCTGTCACCACACCTCTCTCCACCTCACTTCCTTCACCCAGCGGTGTGCACACCTGTCAGCCCAGTACTCTGGGAGGCTGAGGCAGGAGGACTGCAAGTTCAAGCCCAGCCTGGGCGATTTAGGGGTTTCATGAGACCCTATGGGGGTGGGGAAAGCCCTGGATTCCAGTGCTACGAGAGAGAAACAGGACAAGGTCACATGTGGCCTCAGGGGATAAACAGGACAAGGTCACATGTGGCCTCAGGGCAGCAGGCCGCAGTGAGGGTGTGCAGTCCTGGCTCATGGCACAGCAGGGCACACAGCTGCTGTAGGGATGCCAGGTGGAAGTGCCCGGCACTAAGGCCGGAAAGCTGTGCCTGGCTGGGCCATGTCACCGACCCCAGGGTGCCCCACATCCAGCCCGGGCCCCCCCCCCCCGCCCTCCACTCCTGTTTTCTCCTTGCGCTCGGGCGATGGCTTCCTCTTGCCACCCTGGGGCCCTGGCTCAGGGAGTCTTCAGTGCCCGTCTCTGCCCCCTCTCCTTCCTGGCAGCTGGGCTCCCCCCACCCAAGCCCAGCTCACCTGCGTCCGGGAGCCCAGCCCTATGCCCAGCTGCTTCCGCCCACCGTGGCCGAGGAAGGTGAGGCCCGGACATGGCTCCCTGGGCCTTTCCCCCCTCCCGCCCGCCGTGGCGCTGTGAGCCCTGCCTGTGGACCCGGACCAAACTGTACCGAGCCACAGCCCCAGCCTCCTTTTAATTCTGAGACTGTGTCTTGCTAAATCTCCCGGGTGGGACTCAAACCTGCTGTCCCCCTGCCTGAGCCTCCCAAGCGCTAGGATTGAAAACCCCCTGGGTCCAGATTCTGCTTCTTGACAGGAACTGGTCTTGCTCGCTCTCGTGTCCCCTGGAGTCTCAGTTAACTTCTCTAAACTTTAGCTTTTTTTTTTAAACGGGGATCAAACTCAGGGCCTTGCTCTAGTGAGGCAGACACAGTACCCACTGAGCTAAACGCCCGCCCTTCCAGTTCTTTAATGATCTCTAAATGCTAAATTGGCCAGGCTGGGATCAAATTTGCGATTCTCCTGCCTCAGCCTCCCATAGTGCTGCAATTACATGCCAGTATCCCCACAACCGACTAAATCAACTTTTTAAGTAGATCGATGGTTAGACCTAAACCTCTACTAGTTGTGCAGAGCGAGCCCCTCCCGCAAGGACCCCAGGCCTGTCCCTTGTCCTCTTTTCCTGTTAGGTTGCCAGTGCTTCTGAGCCAGAGCTGTGGCCCCTTCGCAGGCGGCGTATCGTCGCTACCAGCGCTGCGCCTGGGTCCAGCTTGCGGACGCCACCTGCGGGCCGGGCTGGGAACAGCTGCGCCCTGAGTGGTCCGCAGGGGCTGGTGTCCCGCCCCGCGCGGAGGCAGCGGCGGGCCGGGTCTGCTGGTGCCACCACCTCCCCTCCGCTCCGGTGCCCGGAAGAGCAGGGCCCTCAGCAAACCAGGCCTGGGGAGGCTCCGCCCTGCCAAGCCTGCCCCTCCCGGCTGCAAGGAAAACCAGTCAGGATATTACAACTTCTGTGCGTCTAATAAAAAGTTCTGCGCTATTTAACGCCCCGCTATCCATTACTGTCGGGAGCTGCCCTGTCCCTCCCTGCACCCCCTCCCCGCCTGTCACCCAAACCGTGGCGCGAGGCAGAGCCATTTGTCAAGCGGCTCCGCTGCCGGCTGCGCTCGGCTGTGTCTGAAAGGCCGGGCCGCCCCGCGGGAAGGCGATGAATGAGGGCCTATGCAAATTGCAGCTTAATCTGCAGAGAAACGCGGCCTCGGAGCTGCTCATTACTTCCCTTAACTGTGATTAACGGGCGAATTAAGCCAAGCCCTTAACTCTCTCCTGGCAGAAGACTCGAATGCAGAGCCCCGGGCTGGGCGGCCAGGCTACAGCCAGGGTGTCAGCTCTGTCCCAGCGGTGTCCCCTCTGTCCCTAGGTGTCACCTCCCGGCCCAGTGGTGGCGGCCACAGGCAGGAGGGCAGATGCAGCCCAACCCACTTTAACCTGAGGAAGGACGCATGCACTTTGCTTTCTTTTAGCCACTCCAGAAAGTGCGGCCCAGGCCATCCCAGCACTCGGGAGGCTGA
Source organism: Petromus typicus (assembly GCA_004026965.1). Lineage (NCBI taxonomy): Eukaryota > Metazoa > Chordata > Mammalia > Rodentia > Petromuridae > Petromus > Petromus typicus. The sequence continues at coordinate 2,283 of PVIR01035199.1, read as the reverse complement.
GGCAAGAGGATCTCCGAGGCTTTGAAGCCGGCTGGGGCTACAACAGCAACTTCGGAGGAGGGCTGCACACCCAGAAGTGGCCTGTGGGAAGTCCGGACCTGAGGTTCCCGCGGGTGTGGGTTAGTGCGGAGACCGCGCAGGGCTTCCCAGTAAAACACGGGCTTTCCCCGCACTGGAGAGATCTGGAGGTGAAAGATGACAGGCAGCGGGCGCACGCTGTCTGTCACCCTGACGGGGGGAGGAGAGACGCGGCCCGTGTCTCATGTTGTCTCCAGTCGATCAGTAGGTCTGTCACAGAAGCTGGGTCTGACAGCTCCCTCCGCCACGTGCTGCCCTGCTCACTCCTGAAGCCCGGCTCCGCCATCTATTAAAACACCTGGCTGTCAGGGATATTAAACGCCTGCGTCACCCCTTCTTAAAACAGTCATAAATACAGCCTGGACACTGGCGTTTGTGCAGGAGCCAGGAGTCGCGTGGGAAGAGGTCACAGTGGCTCTGGGTTTCTCTGACATGTGTCAGATGCGGGCTGGGCATGGTGGTGTGCACCTGTGATCCCAGCACTCTCAGAAAGCTGAGGCAGGAGGATTTCTGTGAGTCCGGGGCCAGCCTGGGCTACATATAGAGACCTTGGCTCAAAGAACAAGAAACACAAATAAGCCTTCTTTTCTTCTCCTGAAGTGAAAATCAGGGCCCTATTTTTAACTCCCCAAAGAATTTGCTATCTCTTTTTCCTCTTCTACCCTCTGGGTTCCAGCCTCACCTACCTTGCCACAAAGACTTCCAGAACCAGAGGCTGCGCTGAGCTCCCCAGCTGGGTGTCCCAGTGCACAGGCTGGAACTCCCACCTCCCCAGTGGGGGACCCCATTATCCACGAGTCCTGAAAAGAACAGAACACCTCTGGCTCTGGGCCCCTCTTTTTTCACAGTCTTACGGTGAACCTCCTGCCTCTGCCTCCCGAGTGCTGGGATGACAGGCGTGAGCCACCACACCCGGCACTGTGGTCTGTGGTGTTGATTGCTGCTGGGTGTGAGTCTCCACGCCCAGTATTGTATGTGGTTACTGAGGATCGAACCGGGGACCTTGTGCTTGCAAGACAGGCGTCGGAACCACTGAGCTAAACCCCCAGCTCTCTTGGCAGTTTTGCTGATTTCCTCCAGCCCTGGGGACTGAATCCAGGGCCTTCCCAGGGAGCTGCATCAGAGTCCTCCTTATTTTTATTTTTTATGCTCCTGCCTCAGCCTCCCAGAGTTCTGGGATTACAGGTGTGCACCCACACCTGGCTTCTCAGTAGGTTCCAAAACATTTTCCCATCTAGATTTTACGTGATCCTTCTACAGACCTAAGAGAGGCCCAGATTTTGGTTCTGGGGCCACACAAAGACCGCCCCCGCGGCCCAGGACACGGAAGAGAGAAGTTGAACACCGAGACCTGGGCCGCTCCTGTCCAGGACTTCGGGCGGCCAGCCTGCTGCTGGGGTGCGGGGCACCCCACCTCCCCACCGCCCCGCGCGCGTGCGCAGCAGGAGGCCCGGCAGCTGTCCGCCGCCCTCCCTGTGGCCACCGTGAAGTCCATCCCAGATGGCGGACCCTCGCCCGAAGATCACAGGCCCAGCTGTTGGTCCTGGCGAAGGTTCTGGCGGTAGCCCCGGGGACAGGGACCGACTGAGCCGGGAGAGGTGCAGAGCCCGCCCTCCTCTCCCCCTCCTCCCCTCCCTCCGGTTCCCTCCCTGCCCCAGCCTCCTTTCTCCCCCTTCACCCCTCCCTCGTCTCCATGGCGATAAAAGGGGCGGTGGGCTGGCCGGGCCCATAATGGCTCCTTTCTCAGGAGACACAGGGCCGCCTGTGGAACTAATCTCCCCTTGCCCACCGCGCACAAAGGCCGGGCCAGGCCCCTCCCCTCGCCGCCGGCCTCGCTGACCCTGGCCTGTTTCCGGGTGCGCCTCCGCCCTCAGGGGCTGCAGCTGGGCCTCTCTCACGGGGTCCTGCACACAGGCGGGGTCACCCCGGCTGACCTCCCCCGAGGACAGAGGTTGAGCCCCCTCTGGGGTCTCGGCTGTGATTGGAAAGGAGCGAGGTGGGGGCGGTGGGGATGGGGCCCTGCGCTTCTAATGTGCAATTAAATGACTGGGGCCTCCGTCCCTGTGGCGAGTAGGGTAGCCCGCTGCCGGGCCCCGCCCCTGGGAACCCAGCCGAGCCCAAGGTGCGGAACCACCTGCAGCCGGGATTTGCCAGTCCTGCCCTGGCCTGAGTCACATGCAGCCCTGAGGGCTCCCCGGCCTCTCC
>PVIR01035198.1:0-16644 GCA_004026965.1 Petromus typicus | reverse complement strand
ATTAATTATATCTTCCACTTTTGACACTACTTTTGACACTACCACTTTTGATTTTATCTAAGAAAGTATTTCTGATTTCAATTTTATTAGATCCTCTTTTGTTATTGGCTCAGAGAGTCCTGGTAATTGAGCTTAAGTTCGCTCTATTTCTATTTTACCTGGATTCTTTTGTGGGGATTAACTTTGTGTCTGGGTTTTTAAATTTTTTCTGACTTCTATTTTTTGTTGTTGCTGATATTTTTGGCTTAATTCCTGGCCTGCTGTTGGGGCAATGTTTATTGCAAGTATCTTTCTTCTTAATATTTGGAACCCTTAGGAGATAGCTACTTCCTGGCTTGTCTCTCTTAGATCTGTAATGGCCCTTAAACAATCTCAGTTTTGACACATCATAAAAGATAATTAAACAGAATAATCACACCACCGTGGTTGACAAAATACAATCAGTATCATCATCAGTATCAAACACAGCTCAGGAAATGACAAACTTTGGCTATCACTATTCTGATACCTTTAATTTCATGAGTTAATCTGTGACCATATCCCCAAAATTAAAACTAACCAGAAATACATTTACAACATACAGGTCCTTCAACATAACAGCATCACCCTTTGGGAATACAGGGTTACTAAGGAGTCAGGGCATAGAGAGATCACAGGAGAGGGAGAGATTAGAAATAGGACTAGAGGATAAATAAAGATCATACAAACCCCAGGAAATTGATAAAGGCTAGTGGACAAGAGATATAGAAGGGTCAAATAAAAAAGGGAACAGGCTAACAACAGCAGGACCACTAGAAATTGTATTCACCCTCCTATAGTGGTACAGAAGAAAGAAAGAGTAGGGAAGACTGAAATGCATTAACTTCTGGCAACTGATACTGATGGGAGGACAAGAGAGGATGAAGGAACAAAAGAATAGAGGTACGAGCAACAAGAGACTAAGGAGACTATTTTCCTTCTCCTGTAAAAATAAAAGCAGTTGAGAGAAGAAAAAAACATGAAATTGGACAAACTCAGCAATAAGAGAGTAGAGCAATGAAGAATAAAAGAGAGGTCAGAAAAAATAAACATAACAACAGCAACAAAAAAACAAAGCCAAATACACTATCAAAAGGGCCCTTCACAGTATGTATCTGCTGTCTCCTGTAGATAGTATGGGCAGTAGCATATTGGAGTTACTTAGAGAGAGGGAGCCAGCTGGTCATCCCTTGTCTAGGTTCTGGCTATAATGTCTGAGTTGAGCCCATTGAACTCCTGCAGGCTTGAATTCTGCAATAGTCCAGGGTCCTGTAGGTGAGACTAACTCCACAAACTCACCAATGACTGTAGTCAACAAAATTTCTTCACTTTTCCAGTGGGTGGTTTGTCACTGTGTCAGACAGGACAGTCATGCACCAAAGGCCTCTGCCTAAGTCCCAGCACTACTGCTGCACTTATTGAGTGTGCACAGATAAGTAAATGGAGTCTCTGGCGCCTCCTCCCCATGCAGTGGTCCTGCAAGAAGTCAGGGCCAGGCATCAGTGTGTGCAAACAAGAAGATGGAGTCTTTGCAGCTCCTCTTCCCCTCTTTGTCTCTAATAAAAGTTTTGTAGTCTTTTTGTCAGATATTAGTATAGTCACTCTAGTCTTTTCAATCACAGTTTGCATGATATAGCTTTTTCTTTTTACTCTCAATCTATCTATGTCTTTGAATCTAAAGTGTATCTGTTATAAACAACATATTGCTGGATCATGTTTCTGATCCATTCTACCAATCTAACTTGATTGGTGTGGGTAATCCATTTATATTTACTATAATATACATATAGGACCAACAACTAATAATGAAGGACCTACAGTTACCATTTTGCTATTTATTTTCTAAGCATATTATGCCTTTTTAGTTCCCATATTGCTCCACTATTGCCTTCTGTTCTGTATGTATTTAGCGCATCATTCTACCCTCTTATTTCACTATATTGGGTCAATGTCTTAACAATTTCTTTGAATGTTATAATTAACAACTTACAAAAAATCTATTTTGGGTGAATGTCAACTCAATTTCAAAAATATACAAGAACTTTGCCCTTACATGGCTCTAGTATCTTTTGTTTGCTTTTTGTTATTTTCATACAAGTTACATCTTTATACATTATATATTCATCAACACAAATTTATACTTATTACTTTATGCACTGTCTTTTACCTTGATTGGTGCTTTTTACTTATTCATGTGGATTCGACTTACTATGTTGTATCCTTTCATTTCAAGATTTAATATTTCTTGTATGACATCTACCAGTGGCAAATTGAATTTCTGTTTATTTGAGACTGTCTTGATATTTCTTTCATTTTTGAAAAGAGTTTTGCTGTTTTTCTTGGCATCTTAAGTTTCACTATTTTCTAACATCAGTAATTTCTGGCGGAAAGTCAAGGAATTAGCTGTTAATCTTTATTGAAGAGTACTTGCACATGATAAATTGATTTTATCCTGCTGTTTCAAGATTCGGCTTTTAATAGTTTATTGTGAGGTATCTTGGTGTGACCCTCTTGAGTTTTACCTACCTGGAGTTCATTCTTGGATTTTGAGGTTAATGTTTATCATCAAATAAATGAAGATTTCAGCCACTCTTCTTCATCTTTATTGTTCCTTTTGTTTTGGCATGTCTTATAATTTTTTAAACAGTCATTTAATATAATTTGGCAAATCTGGAAGTTGGATTCTTCCCCAGTATATTATTTAAATCTAAATATCTCCCAAGAGCCTCATGAGCTCATAAGTGAGAGCTTGGGAAACTGATTGGATTATGGGAGCTTATATCTGACTTGCTGTTAGGGGTGGGGACTATTAGAGGAGGTGAGTCCCTGGGAGGTGGCCAGGAATGGTTTATCTCCCTTGCTAGCTCCTCCCTTCACTCTCTACTTCCTACTGCTATGGTATGAACCGCTTCTCCTTTGTCATGCCCTTCTATCATGCTGTCCTGGCTTGGAGCCAGCCAACTATGGACTGAATCCTTTCCTCTTTTAAATTTTGAGAATTGAGTATTGTGTCTCACTGACAAGGAAGGTGATTAAGACACCCAGGATTTGTTTTTGTTCCCATTCATGGTGGCTGCTCTTTGTTTAGAGATATTCCTGAACCAATTTTGTAGACTCTATTCTTTGTCATATGGCCACTGCTACTTCTACTCAGTTAACTTAAGAGTGAGCTAATGATGGAACAGATAAGTTCCTGCCATCTTAAAGTCAGTATGTCACATGCTGACTGTCTCACTGAGCAGCCTGAACCATCAGTGGGTAGCTTTCATATCAGACAATGAAATTAAAATCAGAGTTGCCCAGCAGTGAGACATATCAATTAAGTCTCTGAGTCTTTGCGGAGGGGCTATCTATGCACGTTGTGATACACTATTAATACTTAGCCAGTCCATTCTCAGTGTTCTTATCTACATTGAGCCATTTTTCTTGGAAAGTTACAATTCATATATTAATTTGCAGGACTAGTTTAGAACTCTGCCTTAGTTTTCCTTCCTTTTATACTTGTGCAAAATCTTAAGGTCAGCCATAAGTGAGAGCTTAGAGCATTCTCAGTTCTTTCTTCAGCAGCTATGCAGCCCTAGGCATGAACTCAGACCTGTCCATATAGACAGTCTTCTAGATTTCCAGGAATATGCCAGATTTTTTCAAAATCCCTATAACATCTCATTCCCTAGATTTATCCATTTAAGTTTTTAGTTGGCCTATTATTTGTCCTAACTTATAGCAGTGCCTTGGGCAGCTGTGATATTAAACAACTCCTGCTGATTGTTTTTGACAAATGCCCTTGAGAAGAAGATTTTTCACACTGGATGAGATTGAAGTCAGATCAAATAAAGAAAAATCTTCTGAGTGGGATTTTCTAAGACATTGTAAAATAGGTCAAATAATGACAGTTCTCTGAGAACGAGGTTTTTTTTTTTAAATTGAAATCTTTATTGGTACATTACACATACACATCATGATTGCATTCAACAATGATAATTTGTACCAGTATATGACACAACTTAATTCTCATTTTTTCCCATAGCCCTACCCACCCTACCACCCCCACCCCCTATATACATAAACCTTGTTTTCTTTCTTTTTTGTTATAATCTCATTATTTTTCCCTCTTCACTCCATTACGCTTTGAGTGTTTTCTATTTCACAATATATATCATACATTCTGGAACTCAGTTACATCTTTATTTTCTCATACCAGAGAAAAGATATGATATTTACACATCTGTGACCTATTTATTTCGCTTATGAGGATGTCCTCAAGGTACATCCATTTAAGTATAAATGATTCAAACTTATCATTTTTTATGGCAGAGTAATACTCCATTCTGTAGAAGCACCACAACTTTTTTATCCAGTCTCCAGTTGATAGACATTTGGGTTGTTTCCAAGATTTAGCAATCACAAACTGAGCTGCTGTAAACATAGGTGCACATATGTCATTGTGATATGAATCTTTTAATTTTTGTGTGTATATACGTAGCAGAGCGATGGCTGGGTCAAATGGAACCTCCAATCCTAGCTTTTTGAGGAATCTCCAAACTGTTCTCCACAGGGGTTGTACGAGTCTACATTCCCACCAACAGTGGAGAAGGGTTCCTTCTTCTCCACATCCTCGCCAACATTTACTGTTGGCTGAATCTGAAATGGCAGCCATTCTTTGTGGAGTGAGATGAAATCTTAATATTGATTTCATTTGCATCTCTCGAATGACTAGTGATGTTGAACATTTCTTCATATGCTGCTTAGCTGCTTTTATTTCTTCCTCTAAAAAGTGTCTGTTCATTTCAGATGCCCATTTTTGAACTGGGTCTTTAAATTTGGGTGCATTGATTTTTTTGAGCCCTTTATATATTATAGATAGTAAACCTTTGTCTGAGAGGCGGCTGGTAAAGATTCTTTCCCATATTGTTGGTTGCCTTTTTGCTTTGCTGGTGGTTTATTTTGCTGTGCAGAAACCACTCAATAGGATGAGATCTCATTTACTGATTTCTTCTACCAGTTCTTGTGCTATGGGGGATTTGTTCATGAAATCTTTCCCCAAACTAATGTCTTCAAGAGTTTTACCTAACCTGTTTTGTAGCAGGTTTAGTGTGTCTGTTTTAATATTTAGGTCCCTAATCCACTTTGATTTTATTTTAGTACACGGTGAAAGAGCTAGGTTTAGATCTAGTCTTTGGCAGGTTAAAGTCCACTTTTTCCAGCACCATTTGTTAAAGAGGCTATCCTTCCTCCACTGAGGGTATTTGGCTCCTTTGTCAAAAACATGAGACAGCTTAGTGTGTCTGGAGTTGTTTCTGGATCTTCTAATCTACTCCACTGGTCCTCGGGTCTGTTGCTTTGCCAGTACCATGTGGTTTTTATCACAGTGGCCTTGTAGTAGTTTGAAGTTGGGGATCATAATACCCTCCCCCATCATGTCCTTATTGCTTCTGCTATTCTAGGTCTTTTGTGATTCCAGATGAATTTCTGAATTATTTTCTCTAGATCTGTGAAATATGCCTTTGGGAGTTCAATTGGGATTGAGTTGAATCTGTATAATAATTGTGGGAGTATAGCCATTTTGACAATATTGATTCTTCCAACCCAGGAACAAGGGATGTCTTTCCATTTTCTGGTATCTTCTTCTATCTCCTTTTTCAGAGTGCTGTAGTTTTCAGAGTAGAGGTCTTTAACCTCCTTTGTTAGATTAATTCCTAGATTTTTTTTTTTTTGCTGCTACTATGAAGGGGATTGATAACCCGATATCTTGCTCAGTGAATCTGTTGTTTGTGTATATGAAGGTTAATGATTTTTGAGCATTAACCTTTTATCCAGCTAGACTACTAAATTTGGCGATTAGGTCTAGCAGTCTCTTGGCTGAGTTTTTAGAGAATGAGGTTTTGAAAGAGCTCCAACTCTATTCTGACCAGCCAGTGGCTGCTAGGCTGCTGCTGGCTATCACTGCAATTATGGGCTGTTTTCAAGGCTACTAGAGAACTGGTAAGATAAAGATGGAAATAAGGCAAGTTAAAAGGCAAAACTCCTCACTATTTTTTAAAGCTGGGATTCAGTCATTTTTAAAACAATAAATGCTTCCCAGATTGTTATAAGCTCTTGTTTAATTTCCAGAACTTATTTTAACTGTATTTGCTAATGTCTTTGTTGCTTTTATAGAGTTTTCAGAAATCATCGCTATGACATTACTTCCAGGCAGTCAGTGCCTACAGTTTTAGGTGGGGAGTTAGGTGGAATCGCTAAATGCATGAAAGTAATGCAATATTATTTTTCAGTAGGCATTGATTTGTCATTTCTGATTATGTGCCCCTCCCTCTCTCTTCCCTTTACCCAATGACATTGTGGTTCTTCCATGTTGAGATGGAATATATTTCCTACAACTCACTGATGGTATTTCTTAGCCCTCTGACTTTCTTGGGCCAAATATAATGTAGGGGGAAAATGAATATGCTTGTTCTGAGCTTATACCTTAAAGCAATTTGTATTTCTGCTCACCTCTTCCGTTTTTCTTCCTTTGCCATGAAAATTTGAGCTAGCCTGCTGGTCCAAAAGGAGACACAGGAACTGAGCTAGACCCAAACTGCAGCTTAAAGTCAAGCTTAGCCAAGCTCAGTCTATAGAATCCAAATGCTAGCAAATACACATGTGATTTAAGGCACTGAATTTTGGAATGATTTGTTATATAGCATTCTGTAGCAACAGGTGACCAATACATATTGTTTTATTTGTGCTACTAGAGTTTGAACCCAGGGACTTTACACTGAGCTGCATCCAAAATCTGGTTTTTTGTTTGCTTTTTGTTTTTTGAGACAAAGGCTTGCTAAGTCACTAAGTTGCCCAAGCGGGGCTCAAACTTGATATCCTTTGGCACCAGCCTCCCAGAGTGTATATGTGGTTTTGATTACACCATTAGAGTCTGCTTATTGTAAGAGGTGGACCACAGATGTATCTGCTGGTTACTTGTGCCACTGACATTCCTTTTTTTTTTTTTTTTTTTTTTTTGGTTTTTTGAGACAGAGTCTCCCTTCGTGGTTCAGGCTGGCCCTGAGCTCAGCCTCAAACTCACATCACAGCAATCCTCCTGCCTCTGCCTCCCGAGTGCTGGGATGACAGGCATGAGCCACCACACCCGGCACTGTGGTATGTGGTACTGGTTGCTGCTGGGCGTGAGTCTCCACACCCAGTATTGTATGTGGTTTCCAGGGATCGAACCTGGGTCCTTGCGCTTGCAAGACAGGCGCTGGAACCAATGAGCTAAATCCCCAGCCAGCCACTGACATCTCTTTATGTTCTTCTTTACAAATAGAAGTTTGCTCTTCTCTGGACCAGGTTGCCAATTTAGACTTTCATCAGTTATAGAATGAGTATCTGATATAAAAAGCAACAACTGTACTAGATGAAACGTAGTCAAGTCAGTCTCCACCTATCAGGGTTGCATCTATTAAATCAATCCTCAGATAGCAGAAAATAAGATCAAAAATCAGGTTTTCTTTCAAAGCAGAAATGATCGACTCTTCTCTGAGGGAAAAACCTGTCTTATAAGTGAAATAAATAGGTCACAGATAGGTACATATCGCATTTTTTCTCTGGTATGAGAAAATAAAGATGTAAATGAGTCCTAGAATTGTATGTTATATATTGTGAAATAGAAAATGCTCAATGTAAAATCGGGTGAAGGGGGAAAAATGATGAGATTATAACAAAAAAGGAAACAAATTTTATGTATATGGGGGGGCAGTAGAGTGGGTAGGGCTATGGGAAAAAATGAGAATAAGTTGTGTCTTATACTGGTACAAATCCCCATTATGGAGTGCAATCATGATGCGTATATGTAATGTACCAATAAAGATTTTAAAATTAAAAATAAAAAACTTGACAACATGGACAGTAGTGATAAAACCTGAAATTTTCATTTAAAAATTTTCCCCCACAAAAGTAGGCATTTCTTTCCAAATAGTATGATATTATACTTTTCTAATTTTATGACTTTATTTGTAGGGAGAAAATGTTTTGTGCTTTAGTATCTTTCTGGTCGAAATTTGTTCAGTTGCTTATAGGTTCTAGGCTCTGAGAAACAACAGACTGTGAAGACACAGGAAAATGGGTACGAAGGGGTTCAGTACACTTTGTAGGTGTCTAAAAAGTGCTGGTACTATGTCTGTTGGCTGCTATTTTTTGCTCAGTTACATTTTTAGCCTTTAATAGGCAAACTCTAATTTACTGATGAAGTTAATCATGCTTGATGATCATTACTGCTCATTGAAATGTAACAGACAAACGCATAAAAGAATTAGTTCATTCTTTTCTAGACACACATGTGTGCTGTGAGTTATTGAGTAAACATACATGTGTAAAATTCGAAGCCCAACAGTTCCCTCTTTGATGACTCTGTCCTCAATTTTAAGGGAGGTATTATATATGTAACCCCTCTTCAAAGGGGGCTGATATACATCAAAGAGGTGTTGGTTTTCAAAATGAAAGATAAACATACTCTTGAGAACCACGCCATGGGCCAAACCCAAATGTTTGTTTGTTGAACAGCAATACACAGAATATTCAAAATTTGTATTCTGAGTTTGTGATAGCCACCGGGTTTTTTGGGGTTTTTTGGGTTTTTTTGTTTTTTTTTTTGCCTGTCACAATCACTATCCTTTTAAAAATAGAAACTCAATTTTATTCAATATAATCATGGTCTGATTTAAAAATTGCATTCCCTCAGTCTCTCTAGCAATCAGCTATACTCAAGTTATTATGTATTGCTCAATCAAATGTAAGAAGATATAGATATAGCTTATAGGAAGTCTCTTTACAGGAATGATAATTCCCTTAATCACCTTTTTCCTTCCTATCGCCTGAATATGGATAGGATACTTAGAGATCCAAGCCACCATCCTGGATCATGAAGTAGCTTAGAGCAAAGAAGTCATATGCTAAGAATTATACAACAGAATGATATCGGTATCATGTTGTTATGAGAAGCCATCAGTTGGTGGGTATTTATTTGGATTGCTTCCACTGTCAGTAATTATCAATAAAGATACCATGTCTATTTGTGTACACATCTTTGTGTGGACATTGTTCATTTCTCTTGAGAGGGACAGACAGATAGCATATTAAGTATATATTTAATTCTATAAGAAACTTTCGAACATATTCTATCCACTAACAATATGCAAGAGTTCCAAATGCTCCACATTCCCTTCAACACAGAATAGTGTCAGAATTTTTCATTTCACTCATTCTCATAGGCATGTAGTGGTATCTCTTTGTGGTTTTAATTTTCATTTCTCTAATGACTAAACTAATAATGCTCAGTATCTTTCATGCATTAATATGCAATGTGTATTTAAGATATAGAACCTTCATGAGATATGTGCTTTGCAATATTTTCTTCCAACATGTAACTTGTCCTTCCATTTTTTAACATTGTTTTTAAAAGAACAAAAGTTTTTTTTAAAGCAAAACATTTGTCAGTATATTTTAGATATACATAATGATAACATTCATCAAAGGGAATTTATACCTACAAGAGTAGAAGTTTTAATTTTATTAAGTTAAATTTTCCCTTTATGGTTTGGATTTTCTGTGTCCTTTTTAAGAATGCTATGCCTATCCTAAGACCCTGCAAATTTTCTCATATTTTGCCCTCTAGAACTTTTGTAGTTTTCATGCTTACATTTTAGTTTTTGATAGAGTTAAAATAAACTTTAACATATGCTACAAGGTAAAGATTGAAGTTTGTCTTTTCTCAAGCACTACGAGTTGAAAGGCTACCAGTGTCCTTTCAAAATTAAACTTCCTGGTGCCTTTGTCAAAAATAATTGACCATATATAGTGGACTACTTGTGGATTCTTTTATCTTGTCCCACTAGAGTATATGTCTACCCAATACCAGCACCATATTGTCCTAATTACTATAGTTTCATAGTTCACCTTGACTCAGATAGTGGAGGCCCATCAACTTTCTCCTGTTTTTTCTTTCCAAAATTATTTGTTATTTTTTGTTCCTTTAATATCAACTGCAGAATCAATCTTTCAATTTTTACAAAACATTTCTGGAATCATTGACTGCAATTACTTTCAATCTATAGATAATTTGGGATAAAATGACAGCACTATTATTGAATACTGAGTCATTTGATCCATGAACATGGTATACTGAGAAGAAATAGAACTGTCTTGTTTAATACATTGTTAGAATGTATTGTTTCAAATAGCTAAACATAATGTTGACCAATACAGAATTATTCATAACTCCTCATGAATGGAGAAAATACTCCCTTAAAAGATAGATGGAGGTACTAAAAAACAATGAGGGATGTCAAAAGAACACAGAAGCCAACCTGAAATAATTTAAGCAACACACAGAACAATAATAGTTTTATATTATGACCCAAAGAATTAAACACACATCTATCAATTCTTACTGATATAAAAAATGATTAAATAAATAAATGTGGAAAAAAAACAAATACCCCAACAAAAGAATTCCTATTAACAAGAATACTAAGATGAGAGCAATAGAAAAGTCATCCTAAAAACACCACAGAAGTCTTGGACTGGGCCCTGGAGAAAGAGTGGAAGTCCAAGTCCTCAAAATTGACATCCCCCAATCCAGGGTCACTCTGGACCTAATTCAGGTGTTGTGAGTGCCCTGCTGAAGGCCTCATGCTAATTTTATTTCCTTATTTCTACAGATTGACAAGGATAAGTAAGATATTCTTGAATTCTGGCTAGCAAGTGAGAAACGAATCACTTTAATATCAAAAATATTTTATGAACATTTTCCTTATTCTTTTCTTATGGGTAAATAGAAAACCAGATGTTTGGTGGTTTCTTTTCACTTTAAAGAAAGTAACTACTAGACATCTTTATGTGGCATTTTGTAGTAAGTTTTGTGATCAAAACTTATTTTTAATTTTTTCTAATTCATCATTGACTGCATTTTTTACAACAGATTGCCTCAGTTCTACTGTACAGTAGAACCATACAGTATCTGCCTTGTTTGATTTCTATGGAATTGTCTTCTTGATTTGAATTATAAAATACTTTTTGACACAGTAGGGATGGCAATAGAATTTTTTGTTGTTATCAGGCCTTTTGAATGTGATATATGATTTTTGCAATAATTTTTATTTTCCCTTGCCAAGCAAACAAAAAATAGAGTGAAACAGATGTATTTGTAGCTGTCAAGTGAATAGTTCAGAATATTACTCTGAAGTAGATCTGTATTGCAACAAAGTTTTGTGGCTAGTAAAAAAAAACACAGCAATAATTACTCTAGGCAAGATTCACTGATGTGTATGCATATGTCAAAATTCATCAAATTGTACACTCTGCATATATTCAGTTTCTCATAAATCAGTTACACCTCAATAAAGCTAGAGAATTACGAATTTTATTGCATTTCATTCTCCCATGAAAAGGTACCAATTTAGTGTTTCACACAAATAAAGAATGTGAACTTTCTGTAGGCGGATGTGTGCTCTAATATCTACAGCTAGGACACCAGCACACACCCAAGGAAACCCTACCAGGCTTTGTCAGTGGTCTTTCCCTACAGACTCATTCTTACACATCAGGTGCTGGTCCAGCTTCCTACAGCCAGCACTTGCACTGGCCTGAGAGACTACTCCGATTGCTGAAGTCCACTGTGCCTGCCTAGTTGTCAGGCCAGAAATGCCAGAGAATTAATTCCCTCAAAGGAACTGTCTTCAGTGAAAGACTTGTGGGAGTTGACTGATGTATAAATACTTGAGTTTCCGCACCCCTGAGGTGTAGTAACTATTAAACATCCATACTCCATTGTTTTCCAGAGTTCCGAAGCACAATTAAGCTCTCAGATTGCCCCCAAAGATAACTAGGTTGATGATGTACTACTCATTGGCAGCCTTAACATCCTCGTCTGACTGCCTTACTGCAATTTCCTTTACTTCCAAATAAACTATTTACAGTTGACTCTCTTTCAGTGCTGGATTCTGGGGTACCTTAATTAACATAAATACATAGCGGGTACCTTCTGATGAATAAATGAGCATCCCTTAGAAAAATTGCTAAGGAACATACTACTCTTGAATAGAAAACCACCAAGAACTCTAAGAACCTAAACACTTAGTTTTGACCATATAATTATCCTTTAAAATTGCTGTCTAATAAACCAGTGGAATTAAAGCTCAGCCATGACTTAGTTTACTCACATTCTAACAGTGTGTATTTGTCTATACATCATTGTTTGGCAACTCTTCATCCTGGGGTTTGGGGAGTTTTACCCCTTACTTGTTTGTTTTCATAAGGAGAAAAGTGGTAGGACAAGTTCAATGCATGAAGCTGTACCTTTACAAGGAAATTACTTATCCTAAATGATAGGGGACACTAAGTCCAAGACTTGAACACAGTAGTTTGACAATGAACAATTTCTGCCACATAAACATGACAGTTAAAAAGAAATGTAGAGCTGGGGATTTAGCTCAGTGGTTCCAGCACCTGCTTTGCAAGCGCAAGGGCCTGGGTTCAATCCCTGGTAACCACATACAACAATACTGGGCGTGGTGACTCATGCCCACCAGCAATCAGAACCACACACCACAATGCTCGGTGTGGTGGCTCACACCTATAATCTCAGCACTCGGGAGGCAGAGGCAGGAGGATTGGTGTGAGTTTGAGGCTGAGCTCAGGGCCAGCCTGAACTACAAAAGTGAGACCTGTCTAGAAAGAAAAGAAATCTATATGCAGAAGAAATGGTTCTGGAAATAGGAGTAGCCAAAATGGTAAGTTATCCCCTCTATAAAGAGTGTTGAGAAATGACCCCATTTCTTTACTTATCCCTGTGTCCACAACCCCTTTGCCATGTGACTCTGCAGTACTTGGATGCTGTTTCTGGCCTCAGCCATGTGGCTTGCTTTTATACAACATGACGCAAGAGAAGATAAACAAATACACTTGAAAGGCACTTACAGGATAGGACTGGCTCAGTCTTACCATCTCAGTCTGGTTCAGTCTCACTATGAGTACATCTGCAGGCTGGCCTGCTAGAAGAGGTGCAGCAGAGCCAAGTCACTCACCCCACTCCTCTTAGCTGAAGATGTCTTGGACCAGCTGACAAAGAGCCCATCATCAGATATATGAACAAGCCTAGGCAACACCAGATATACTGCCCAGCTGATCCCAGTTTGAATAATCTTCTCATAGACACATTAGCTAAATTTATACTTAATATCTGAAACCATGGAGTTTTTCAGTGGTTGATCAAATAGCACTCTGGAGAAGACATTGTAGTAGAGTAAAGTTGGAAATTAAGGAGAATAACCTTTCTTAGAACATTAAGATCCAGTGTTCACATTAAAATGGTGCATTCAGCAAGTTGTCTGGGATCTAACAAATACCTAAGTAAATGAGGGCTTTTGAAACACCGAGGTCAGAAGCTGCAAGCTGTTGCCCCACCTCACACCCAGGCTAGAGACATGTGCATATGGAACAGTGAAAGTGCCAGGGCTTGTCTTCGTGAGTTCCTAGTTTAAACTTCTCTCTCTGCTATAAATTGAGTGTAAGACATAATGACAAATATACATACTTCTAGCCTGAGAATAAACTGAATCATAACTGAGATTGCCCAAGGGCCAGAAATATTTGATTTTATGTATCAACAAGGGTTTAGTCAGAGAAACAAAATCATTCGGAATGATACGAAACAGGAAATTACTAAGTTAACTAGCCTTAAGTGATTACAGGAAATGGTAAAAGAAGAAAGTTAAATAGCCTTGGTTTGTTTGTTTCTTCTGTGTCTGGTGCTAAACCTGGGGTCGAATAGTCATGAGGTAGGTGAACAGGGGCAAAAGAAACCTGAGAGTGACAACTGGAATTTGTGTTGGCCTTTCTCTAAGCCTTCCACTTTACTGCCTTGGGTGACCTGCTAGAGATGCATTCACACTTGGCCTGGAGACACGGAAAGAAGAGGTCCTGTATTAACTGAAATCGCCAGCCTTGCTGCTGGCCAACTGACAAGATGCAGTGGCAGAATCGGGCAAATGTATCCTGAGGGCAAACCAGCTACCTGATCTCTTCTACCTTCCAGTCTCTTGCAAATGTCTCCTGTAGCCAATCCTAACTAGACACATATAGGAATGGGAACTCTGGAAAATAACAGCTTAGCCAAGTTGACACATTACAAAGCCACTAAAAGTTGGCATTTATCTGAGAAAGTGAAAGTTTAGGTAGAGACCAGGATATCATAACCTAAACTTTAAATTTTTGGATAAAATCTATTAAGAAACCAGACATCCAAATCCTGCTTTGTCTCAGGAAGCTTCGGAGTGTGAGTGTGTCAGACTGACTCACACATGCGAAGACTTAACTGTCTACACAATAAGATATTCCAGGTAGTGTGGCCTCAGAGAAGGCTAATTCATGGCTCAACAACTCCATCAAGGATCTGTGTTTTCTTGTCTTTTCTGCTCAATACTCTTAGAGTGTTGTTTGACTCCCTCAGGCTCGCCTCTTCCTGACTATAAGGTGGTCGAAACAGTTCCACCTGTGAAATCCCCACAAGGTAACATCCACAAGTGTTTATTTTTGAAGTGTGAGGAAACAATCCCCAGAAGTCTCCCTGCCAGACTGCTTTTGACATCTCATTGGCCATAACTGGTCATATGTCCACCCTAAACCAATCAGTGGCAAGAACAGGATTCAACTTCTGCTCCCCTCGCTACATTCTCCACACAACACTTTCTCTTATTTTGCTTATTTGCTGAATGTATATGCTCCAAAGTGAATTTATTAGGTCAAAATGTATGAAAAATACTTTTAAATTTTTTAATGTAAAGCTAAACCAATGTGGTTAGTGGCACTGCTTTTCCTCCCTGAAAATCTCACTGCTGACCAGTGTACAAGCAATGCGGGCTTCCCTGAACCACATGGCTGCCCATGAGCTGAACCGAACTGGGTTTCACCAGCAGGGAATAACAGGAGAGATGGTTGGGTAGTGGCCTTTGTGTCTGTTCATTTGCTCAGTGTTCACTTTGTGCCTACAGCCATATCCAGAGCACCAGATACGAAAGCTCCACAAATAACATGTATGGAAGGGGGAGAATTCTTCTTTGGCCTGAAGAAATAAAATGGAACCATCTTGTAGTTATAAAAAGAAACTTAAAAAGACATGAAGTAGGGCTGGGGATTTAGCTCAGTGGTTCTGGCGCCTGTCTTGCAAGCTCAAGGGCCTGGGTTCAATCCCCCAGTTAACCACATACAATACTGGGCATGGAGAGTCACGCCTAGCAGTAATTAGTAACACAGACCACAGTGCTGGGCGTGATGGCTCATGCCTGTAATCCCAGCACTCAAGAGGCAGAGGCAGGAGGATTGCTGTGATGTGAGTTGGAGGCTGAGCTCAGGGCCAGCCTGAACTACAAAGTGAGACCTTGTCTCAAAAAAAAAAAAGACATGAAGTAGCCAACACATGCATAAGAAGGTACTCAACATAAACCAGTCATTAGAGAAATGCAAACAAGAACCATAGTGACCTACCATTTCATAACCACTAGGATTTCCAAAAAAAACATGAGCATTAACAATTATAGGTGAGGATGTGGCAAAATTGAAAACCTTTAACACTGCTGGAAGGAATGTAAAATGGTGTGAATGCAATGTAAAACACTGAACAATCTTCAAAAAGTAAAACATGTAATTACCATGGCCCAGCAATTTCACAGACAAGAAAAGAAAAGCAACTGTCTATCTAAAACTGTATACCCATGTTTTCATATCAGCATTATTCATTACAGCCAAAAACGACAACAAGCCAAATGAAAATGGCAATAAGCCAAATGAAAGTCAAATTGTGATATACACCCATGCTGGAATATTATGCAGTCATAAAAAGGAATGGACCTTGTAACAGTACGCAAAGTGAAAGAAGCGTAACACAATCACAAATTGCGTGATTCCACTTCTCTAAAATGCCCAAAATAGACAAATCCATAATAAAAGAAAGTGGATTAATGGTTACCTAGAATTGGAAAGGGATGGAGGAATGTGGGGAGACTGTTCTGTGGTTATGGAGTTTTCTTCTACAGTTAATGTTTTGGAATTAGAGGTAATGGTTGCGCAACACTGTGGATGAACTAAATGTCATGGAATTGATCACTTTAAATGGTTAATTTTATGTTCTATGAATTTCCCTGCAATAAAAACTTTAAAACAGAGCCAGGGACTTAGCTCAGTGGTTCTGGCACCTGCCTTGCAAGTGCAAGGTCACGAATTAGACCCCAGGTACCAAAACACACACCAAAAAACAAAACAAAACAAAACCCTTTAAAACATATACACATGAAAGTAAATTAATTTTGGTGTGATTGCTCATAATAAATAGTTGGAACTGCAATAGCCGCTGTGCAATGAGAAAAGAAGTTTGAGGAATAATCTAAGATGACAGAGCAAAAGGCTTCCAGATAGGTTTTCATGCTGCTTAATGAAATCTACTAGAAACAACTCTTATTCAAGACCTTTTCTGGTGCGGGGGATTAAACCGAGAGCGTCATACATTCTACCCACATGTATTACCACTGAGCTACAATCTAGTGCGAAACTTTTCATTTTGTGAAATAATAAAATCTCTTATCAAGAAATCTCAGGGAT
>PVIR01035196.1:0-16647 GCA_004026965.1 Petromus typicus | reverse complement strand
CTCTGTGACCCAGTCATGTCTAACTCTAGGGGGAAAAGCTGGGAATTAATCATTACTCTGTCTGTTCTGTTGACCAAATTAAGACCATCTGTCTGCTTATGCTGTATCTTTGGGCAGTATTAGCAAGCTCAGCATTTCTAAGAGTAGGTGAGGATTTTCTTTATGTTTCTTCCCCCACTGTGCTCTCATTCCTGTCTGTGCCAGAATGTACCACTTCTGTTATTTATCTTTCTAAATACAGATATTTGGAGGTTTCACTGGGCTCTTAGCTCACTGAAGTTGTGATTCAGTGATTTTCTCCAGTTTCCCAATCTCCTCATACAATCTCTTAGTTATTTCTTTGGTGAATATCAAAGACCCTTGTCGTCTGTCCTCCTTTACTGCTAACTAATTTTTAAAAATTAATTTATTTTAATTTGATTTATATTTTAACCTATAGTAATTGTATAAATTGGCAGGGTTACCATGATATTTCTATACATGGACTCATCACACATTTATTCTGTCTATTCATCCTCGTTTTGCTAGGACTATTCCCTCTTTCCTCTTCTTTCTCAGTCTCCTTCCCAATGTCAAAAAGACTTAATTTCTTTCCATTTTTCCTCCTTCTTCCTGTTCTCAGTAATTATGTACACAATTCCACTTCATGATTCTACAAACATGACTTGATTTCCCTCCACCAGTGAGAGTATTTGGTGTTTGTCTTCCTTCATCTGTCTTGTTTCAATCAGTGTGATGTTCATCAGTGCCACAAGTGACAGGATTTTATTCTTTTTATTTTTGAATATTATTCCATTGTTTAAATATGCTACTTTTAAAATCTGTTCTTCTGGAGTATGGCTTCTTTCATCTGTTGATTCCATATTTTGGCTAATGTGAATTGTCCTGCAGCAATCTTAAAGCTTCAAGTTTTTTTTTTCTTGCGTGGAGATTTAATATAATTTGGAAATATACCCAGGGATGTAATTGCTGTATCACATGGTAGCTCTAATTTTAGATTTTTAAGGGGTCTCCATATAATTTTTCATACTGACTGTACTAATTTACATTCTCATCAACAGTGCATAAAATTCTTTATCTCTTCAGTAGTAGAGGTAGATACTCTGTTTCCTGGAAAGGCGAGCTTCTCTGTGGGACCTGTTTTTAAGGCTGTGCTGATGTGAAGGTCCATTTTGAGTTCTGCAGTGGGGCTTGTAGCCATTCTTGAGGACCGATGTGATTTCCTCTGGACTCCTATGGGGACTCCTGCTAGATACCAGGAAGTCTGGGTAGACAGCATTGAGTCTCTGGGTGAGTAGTATCCCCTCTTTATATTTAAGAGGGGCTGGAACCAGCTCACTGCTTCAGTGCCCACACTTGAGATCATGTTCTTCAGACCTGTGTCTCAAGTAATAAAGGTACATTTGTTCTGGAAGACTCACAGCAGAGCCAGTGTGCTCTCAGATTACGGTTGAGTGATGTTGGAGCTTAATCATAGGGTTTGGTAAGATAAGCATGTATCCAGGCAGGTACCTAGGAGAGCTCAACTCTTCCCAGACTGGATAAAGGGGGTCTTAGGGCTTAGATTGAAGGGCGGTTTTAGGATCTTCTATGGGACTGTGATTGGCAACTCTCTCCTACGAAGTCAGATGGGTTTGTCTTTTACTGGCTTCACTGGCTCGGCTGGACCAAGCTATTTCCCAACTGAAGAGTGACGAGACCAAGATCTATGGTTGTCTCGGGATCTACTGTGGATCTGAAACTAGAAAGACTGACAATGCCAAGTATCAGTGAGTAGATGAAGTGTAGAGAGCAGATGAGTAGCAGAAGAGTAGACAAAGGTCTAGCACCTTTTCAAGACTTGCTTGGGCTAAGTCCAGCAAGAATGACCCAAGAGACACAAGTGCTAGCAATTCTGAAGAGTAGAATTTTAAATTATGCACCTCTTTATAATCAGTAAGAATTCTAATTGTATTTGAAATATCATTTGTAATATATCTGTATTATCTCATTAAGTATAATTATTCTTTCATAATAAAAAGGATATTAAGTTGACATGATCATTTAACCTCCAGAAACTGCTGTTGTACATATATGTATATATAACAGTAATAATATAGCAGTAAAACCACCTAAGAACATAAACTAATTTTAAACAAGTATTGCCAGTGTCTGTTATTTTGGTTCCATGTGTCTAAAATATATTCTTCATATGTAACTTGTCTGAATTATGTTTAATAGTATCTTTTTTATCCTTAGTTTTTAGTTTCCTTATAGGTTGATATTACAACCTTATATTATTTAGGACAGAAGTAGCATGTGACCACATTGTATTTCTCTGGTGTATATCTAGGCTATAAAATCATTTCCATATAAAATTTTCCAAACAAAAGGCTACTGCATGAAGATTTCATATGTGCTTATTCAGCATAAAGGCAGCTTCAAATGCTGACAACAACAGAATAATTTAAAAACTGTCATGAAATATAAATTTTAAGCAGTTGAATTTAAAGTACATTTTTGCTGTTTTTTTCTGAAATATAGTACCATGAGGAAATTCCCTCAAAATGGGCTCACATAAACGGTATTTTAATGCATTTTTCTCTGAAATTATTAAAGTTACTATACACTGATAATTCTTTTAAGAAACACTGCAATCATGACTATTATCAAATTCTGCCACAGAGGATAAATGAAACATTTATCCAAGTTGTAAAATATTAATATGCATCTTTTTTGGTGAAGTTCTGAATGTAAGGCAGTATTAATTTGAAACTGCAATTTAATATTAAAGGATTCCATGACATATTCATTCATTATTTAATAAGTTACATATTCCCAGTGTATCCTAGTGTCCCTGTTGCTGCTCAATAATAAGTTCCTTTATTCTCCACAATTCTCCGCATTATCTTTCATTTCTGCAGTTCTCACATCTTGTGTTTCATAGTTAATGTTACAAACTGAAAGGAAAATTATGGAGGTTTATTAAATAATTTTTATCAGGAGCCTTTCCATGCTTTCATTTAAATTTCTTATAAAACAAGAATGATTAGAAATCTGCTTGGTGAAGTCTTATTTTATATGAGGGTGTATATTTACCTTATTAATCACCTATTTTTCAAAGGGAATAAGTATAAAGAAGCTGAGTATTATATTTTATATTGTGATAAACATCAGTTATTTAAAATATTTTTGAATTATAATTTATATGCTTTAAAATAACTCTTTGAAAGTACATAATCCAATGATTTTTAGTGTTTACACAGACTTATGCCATCATCAAAACACCTTTACTACAGAATGCATTTTCTCCCTAAAACTCATATCCATCAGCAGTCACTCTCCTCATTCCCCTGTCTCCCATCCACCTTTGTCAGCCTTAGCAACTTGTATTCCATTCTCCATCTCTGTAGTTTTCATCATTTTGGAAATTTTATATAACAGATATCGTGGAATGTGTGGGGTTTTTATAATTGCCTTCTCCATGTAGTAAAGTATTTTAAAAATTGATCTGGATTCTGGTGTGTACCGGCCATGTTTTTTACTGCTAAGTCATATACAATTGTGTAGCTATATCATATTATAACTATACATTTACCAGTTAATGCAGAGTTCGAATATTTCTAGATTGTTGTTATTATACATAATACTGCTAAGAACACTTATGTCTACATTTTACTTTGAAAATATGTTTTATTTTCTCTTGAGAATATATCTAGAAGTAGATCTCCTGGGTTATGTATTAAATTTAATATTTTGATTGACTGCCAAACTAATTTTAAGAGCAGCTGTACAAGTTTGTATCTCAACTAGCAGTTCATATGAATTCCAATATCTCTGTATTCTCATCAGCACTTACTATTGTATTTCTTTATTGTAATCATACTAGTAGGTAACAAGTGGTATCTATTTAGAATTTATATTTCCATCTTGCTAATGAGTAATATGTTGACTACTCTTTTTCTGTGCTTATTGGTCCTTTATATTTTCTCACATAGTGGCTACTCAGATCCTTTGTTGGTATTTTTAATTGTGAGCAATTTTCCCTCTCCTCCCTTCCCTTCTCCTACCCTTCTTTTTCTCCCTCTCCCCTTCTCCTTCCCTTCCTCCTCATTTCCTCTTTTCCCTTTCTTTTCTCCTTTCCCTTTGCTTCGTCTGATTTTTTGACATTCCTTCTTGGTGTGAAAATAACTGTGGAAATCATGTTCTAAAGGCTTATTCGTATGTTTTCCAGTGAAGTGTTTATAATTTTAGTCCTTACCTCAGATCTTTTAGCTTCTTTGATTGAATTTTGTTTATTATACGAAGTAGGTGTCCAACTTCAGCTTTTTGTATGTAATGTACATCTACCTGTCTTAATGCTATCAGTGGTTTATTTCTGGACTCAATTCCATTCCACTGATATTCATTCTATATTTGTGCCAGACTTATATATATTTATTCTTGTGTGTATAATGTTTGAAATTGAGATATCTACATTCCCCAACTTCATTCCTTTTAAGATTATTTAGGCAATGTGACTTTTTCTGAAATTGCATAGGTGTTTGAGAATCAGATGATCAGTTCTAAAGAGAAGCCAACTAAGTTCTGGTAGTGATTATGTTAAACTGTTAATCAAATTTATTGATCATCTTACCGATATTAATTCTTCCTATCCGTGAACATGAAGTCTTTCAATTTATGTTGTGTATAATTTTCTTTCAGTAAATGTTTTATAATTTTCTCCGTAAATGTTTTGTATTTCTTTTCTTAAATTATTTTGTAAGACTGTTACTTTTGATACTTCTGTAAATGGAATTTTTAATTTCTTTTTCCTCTTATTTATTGTTAGTGTATAAAATAGATAGACTTGTGTACATTGATCTTCTATTCTGTAACCTTGCTTAATGAATTTATTCTCATGGTTTTTAGTGGGTTTCTTTGGATACACAAAATTATGTCATCTGTGAAAAGTGATGGCTTTACTTCTTTCCTTACAATTTTGTTTTGGCTAGAATATCTGGTACATTGATGAAAATAAGTAGCATTAATAGACATTTGTGTTTTGTTGATTGAAGGGAGAAAATCATTCTGTGTTTCACTATTATATTAGCTGTTGGTTATATTCTTTATTTGGCTTAGAATATTCCTTCAATTTCTCATTTTTTGAGTATTTTTAATCATAAAAGAATGGGGAGTTAAAAAACATGAACTAAATTTATTGAGATATTCTTGGTTTTGTAATTGGCCTATTTTTCTTAGTATGATTATTTAATAGTCATTAATTTTTGAATATTTAAACAAGTTTGTATTCCTGGGATAAACTCCACTTGGTCATGGTGGATAGCCCTTTTACATCTTGTTAGATCTACTTTGCTTATTTGTTGACAATTTCTGAATATATATTCATAGAACATACTAGTGTATAGGTTTCCTTCTTTGTGAGTTTTGATTTTAGTATCAGGTAAATACCTTATTAGCCTCTGAAAAGTTATTGTGATGAGGTTTTTGGAGGACTTTGTGAAAAATTGATATCATCCGTCTTTGAATATTTAATAATGTTTACGAGTGAAGCCGTTGGGACCTGAGTATTTCTTAGTGAGACGTTTTAAAATTACTAACTTAGGGCCGGAGAGTTAGCTCAGTGGTTCCGGCGCCTGTGTTGCAAGTGCAAGAACCCGGGTTTGATCCCCGGTAACCACATACCATACTGGGTGTGGAGACTCACGCCCAGCAGCAACCAGTACCACATACCACAGTGCTGGACATGTTGGCTCATGCATATAATCCCAGCACTCGGGAGGCAGCGGCAGGAGGATTGCTGTGATGTGAGTTTGAGGCTGAGCTCAAGGCCATCCTGAACCACAAAGTGAGACCCTGTCTCAAAAAACCAAAAAAAAAAAAAAAAATTACTAAGTTAATCTCTTATTGTTATATAGGCCTTTTTAATTTTTCTGTTTTTTCCCTGAGTCTTCTTTGGTAGTTTACATCTTTCTAGGAATTTATCTATTTTGTCTGTTATCTTCTTGTTAGGAAGCAGTGGTTCATAATATTCCTTTTAATCTATTTTTTTATTTTTTTTAAAGTTACAATTGATATCACTTCCTTAATTCCTTCCTTTAATTCCTGATTAAAATTTATATTTTGAGGGGCTGGGGAGTTAGCTCAGTGGTTCCAGCACCTGTCCTGCAAGCACAAGGGCCCGGGTTCAATTCCCCAGTAACCACATACCATACTGGGCATGGAGACTGTCGCCCAGCAGCAGTTAGTACCACATACCACAGTGTCGGGTGTAGCGGCTCATGCCGGTAATCCCAGCACTCGGGAGGCAGAGGCAGGAGGATTGCTGTGATGTGAGTTTCAGGCTGAGCTCAGGGCCAGCCTGAACCACAAAGTGAGACTCTGTCTCAAAAACAAAAACAAAAACAAAAACATCCAAAACAAAAAAAACCCAAAGCAAAACATAACAAAAATTTATAATTTGAAAAATCAGAAAAATTAATGATCTTTTAAAACAGTAATTAAGAGAAGAGTAATTGAAAAGTTTGCTGTTGTATGTCATAATCATTTCACTGAAGATTAACTGACAAAATCCTGTTATCTTTTATGTTTGTTATATTTTTCTGATTCCAGAAAAGAAATACGGTTGCAACATTGAATATTTTGTTGTTGCCATTTGTAAAAATATAAATGATTACTGTATGAATGGTGGCTGTGGTGGAGCACAACTGTAATCCCAGCACTCTGGGAAGACGAGGTAGGAGGATTGCAAGTTTGAGCCTATCCTGGGCACCTTAAACACCTACCTGTCAAGGTGCTGTCTCAAAATTTAATTTTTTTAAAGAGGCAAGGGATATAGCTTAGTGTAGAAGTCCTAAGTTCAATCACTATATCACAATAATAAAACAAATACATACACACACACACACACACACATATATAAACAAATAAAACATAATCTGCTATTATGATCCAAAAGTATTACTAGTGGGTATATATATATCCAAAGGAATACCCAAAAGAAGTAAATTATATGTTGAAGAGACATCTTGACTCCTGTTTATTGTAACAATATTCACAATAGGCAAGAAATGGAATCAATTTTTTGTCCACTAGCTGATGAATAGATTAAAAATGTCAAATATATCTACAATGGGTATTATTTGGCCATAAAATATGGAAATCTTGTCATTCATGACAACACGGATGGAGCTGGAGGACTTAAGTTAAGAGAAAAGAGCCAGGTATAGAAAAACAAGTACCACATTAACTCATTCATCTGTTGACTAAAAAAAGTGACATGATAGAAAGTAGAGTAGTGCTTAAGAGAAACTAGAGACAATAGGAGATTGTAGGGATGGGGAAATGTTTTCAACAGATACTAAGTTACAACGAAATAAGAAATTAAATTCTAGTGTGTGATTGCACAGTAGAACATCAGGATAATTATAGATAATGATAAAATGTATATATTTAAAAACCAGAGGGGATGATTTTGAATGTTATCACAGGGAAATTATTAAATGTTGGAAGCATATGTACTTATTCTTGCTTGAACATTATAAAGTGTACATTTATCAAAATTTTACATAGTGCTACATAAATATGTGCAGATATTATATGTCAATTTAAAAATTAAAATATTTTTAAAACTTGGAAAAATAGTTCAAAATCTGTATATATAGAGATATGTGTGTATGTGTAAAACTTCCAGATATTCTTAAAACAGCCCTTATATTTTAAAAACTGATTATGGTGTCAGTGAAAATATCTAGCTTATGCTATTGACAAAGGATTGGAATCTTTTAAAGTCAAGGATCCAATTAAAATGTATATAAAAGTTAGTACTGAATATGTTTCACTTGTTAGTAATTCCAAGAATATATCAATTTGTAGAAATATGTTGTTAGTTGGAAATAAAACTGTCACCAAATGTTTTTTAAAAAATTTATGCTTTTTCAAAAGTTAGGGTAATAAATATGTTTGACAGGAAAATAAACTGCTATAGTGTTTAAAATTCTGTAATATGTTAACTTTCCCAAACACATATTCAGAGTTTTGTTTATCTTTTTTTTTTTTTTTTTTAGGTTTTTTGAGACAGGGTTTCACTTTGTGGTTCAGGCTGGCCCTGAGCTCAGCCTCAAACTCACATCACAGCAATCCTCCTGCCTCTGCCTCCCGAGTGCTGGGATTACAGGTGTGAGCCACCACGCCTGGCACTGTGGTATGTGGTACTGGTTGCTGCTGGGCATGAGTCTCCATGCCCAGTATGGTATGTGGTTACCGGGGAATCGAACCCGGGCCCTTGCGCTTGCAAGACAGGTGCCGGAACCACTGAGCTAACTCCCCGGCCCCAGAGTTTTGTTTATCTTATATGTTTTTGTTTTGTTTGGTGCTTTTTAAATCAGTGTATTTTAGCCAAGTTGATAGAGTGAAGGAAAATAGCCATAACATAATTTAGAGTACTGTTTTGATTTGCAAAAATCCATAGTCAAATAGTTCAGGTGTTCAAGCTACTTAATTAGTACTGCTTCTTTTTCATATTTGAAAATATGAGGTCATGTCATTAGAACAAAAATATATAAAAGCTATACAAACAAAAGACAGACATATTAACTTTTTTCAGTTCCATGAAAAAAATCACATAATCAAAACTATATTTTAATCTTCATAGAATTAGGAAGACAAATTTTAATAAATTCAAGTAGTTACTAATGCAGTCAAGATTTACATATCAATTACTCCAGAAATTTCTTTTGTATTTGTTCTCCTTCACATCATAATTTGATTTTAGTTCAGAACAAATACTAAGACTGCTTCCTCCTCAGATCCCAGATGCATGGTGTTTTTCTGTTAAGGACCAATGTCAATATTCTAGGCTTTCCAGGTAATATGGACTACATTGCACCCACGCTACTACTAGATTTTTCTTTTTCTATTTCTGTTCTTCTTTTTTTTTTTCCTGATTTTGTTTTTGGCACACACATATGCTTGTATGTGTGTGCTTCTGGGGATTGAATACAAGACTTTCACACTGAACTACATCCCTATATCTTTTAAATTTTAACAAAAGTCTCCATAAATCACTTGGTTGTCCAGATTGGCTCAAACTTGTCATCCTACCTCAGACTCCAGTCTGAGATCAGAGATATATGCGACCATCCTTGGCTTCAACACTGTTTTTACAACATCACAGCAACCATAGATAAGAGTTAAACATTAAGTAAATTTATATTTCAATAAAACTTCTTTTATGTACACTGAAATTTAAATTTTATATATTTTTCATGTTATGATATTTTTCATTTTTTTCACTCATTTAAATTTGTGAAAATTTACTATAAGCTCGTGTTTTATATGGATATAATGCAAGCTGAATTTGACTTATGGGCTCTAGTTTGATGATGTTTCTTATTTTTAAAATTTTGTACAAATGTAGTCCTAAAGATCCTACTTTTGTTTTTAGCTTTTTCCATTCAGTATTTTATTTTATGTATCAATAATTTTGTTCTGTCTTATTTTTCATAAAATTGCATAGTGCAGGTATACCACAATTTTTAAAATCTCATAATCTGTGAATAGATATTTGATTTCCAGTTATTTTGTAAGGAGGGGAAAACTATTTGAATATTTATGTCTGAAAATGTAGGTTAACATGTCATATTTATTTGGGTAAATTCTTTAGAGAGAAATTTCTGAATAGTATTATAAGCATATGTTTCATTCTTAATGAAATTTTCAAAGTGATTGTACCATTGCACATTTATTTTAGCCATTTATGAACATTTCAACTGTTTTATATTAACACTTAATATTGTCAGAATTTTACATTTTTATCCATTATAATATGTATTTAAATGTCTCTAGTTCAGCACATTTGTCTAATGACTAAATAGGTTAAATATATTTTTATTTGTTTATTGTCCAAGTGTATGTTTTCGGTGTCAGTATACAATATATCCAAATCTTTAATACAACTTGAAAATTGACTTTTTTTTCTTATTATGATTGCATTTTAAGTGTTCTCTTACTATTCAGAGAGATCTCATCTAGGTGTAACTTGCTGTTCCACTTTATTAACCACTTAATGAAAGAGGCATTTTTAGACTTATAAATTGCAATATTTGCTTTTCCTCTGATAGTTTTTGAATTAGACCTATTAAATCTTTCTCTGTACAAATTCTGCAAACATTAAAAAATTTTTTTTCTCATAGAGATTGTATAGTATTAGCTCATACATGTAATTTTGTGATTCTGAGTTAATTTTTGCATGTAATATATGGCTATAATACATAGATAAGTTTTTGTTCCAGCAACATTTGTTGTAGAGATTATTCCTTTCTCAATGAATTAACTTAGTACCTTAATTGAAAGTTAAATTGACTGTGTATAGATTTATTCCTGTCCTACTAGTTCTAGTTCACAAATTCTCCTTCTTGGGCATATGTCCCTATCAGAATTATGTTGTTATTCTTTGCATCATTTAACAGCTATTGGATTGATGTCTTATGATCTTTTGCTACTTTTAAGAAATCCTTCTTTTCATGGTCTCTAACCACAATCCTATCTTCTATATCTGATATTCTGCCTTTGCACTGGCTCATACTATTACATGTACTTTCTGTGGAATTTTAAATCTCCTAACTATCTATTTGAATTGTTTTATTTCCTTTCTTTCGTATATTGGGCATCCATGGTTTCCATAGTTTTCCTAAGCTCTTCCTCCTCCTGTTCTTCTTCTTTTCCTTCTCCTCCTTCACCTCCTCCTTCTCCTCGTTCTCCTCCTTATCCTCTTTCTCCTTGATCTTTATCAAAACCTGTATTTACTCTAGATTCAGTAAGCATGTCTTTCATTCTGGTCTTCACCACTATAGTTATCTGGACAATATTTCTGATTCAATTTTTTAGAGACTTATTTGTCTGCGTTGATATTTCTGCTGTTATCACTTCAGCGAGTCCAGGTGAATGGCTTTTGATTTGTTCCATTTTATTGTTCCATGAATTTGCCTCTGGTGAATTGAAAGGCTAGGGTTGCATATTGCTTACATATGTTCTTATTTCTTTTTAGTTTAATTCTTGGGTTTATGCTTATAAATTGCTTATGGTGAAAGACTTTTTTTTTGCTAGTATTTATAACTTTTAGGAAATGACTACTCAGAATGGTCTTCTAAGTGTAGCTAGCTTTGGGGTTTTGAGTCTGTTGCAAGATGTACCCCCTCAATTTGTTGGGAATGAGAAGCTGCCCTTTGTTTGGCCTGGCACTGGTTCTTTGGCACTGTTGTTTTTATTATGCTATTCAGGCAATCTGAGTTTTAGTATCCAAGGAAGAGCAAGAAGTCAGCACATTCATGTCACTGTACTGCCCTAAGGCAGTACAGTCAGATCTCCAACTGCATCAACACAGCCTGGAAAATGACAAAATGTGCTATTAATTTTGCCACATTTAACCTATTAACTAATATCACATAATCCAAAGCAAGCCAGAAAATTGTATACATTAAACAAACCCTCAGTCTGGTAATTTTATCCTCAGGGGAATATATTCAAAAACATTTAGAGGAATAAACAAGAAAAGAAGAAGAAGGAGAAGGAGAAGGAAAAGAGGAAGAGGAGGAGGAAAAGAAAGCGGAGGAAGAAAGAAAGCAGAAGAAATTGGAAGCAAAGCTGGAGGACACAGGAAGATTTGAAGAACTTTGGGAAGAAGATAAGTGAAGAGAGAAAGGAGAAATAGAATAGAGAACAGAACAGAACAAAAACAAAATCAGAAAAAATGCTCACACCTATATATAAATAAGAATAATAAAAAATATGAAAGAAAGCAAACCAAAAATAGGAAAAGAAAAAGAAAAGAGGAAGAAAATTTTACAAAAGTCTACTTCAAGGCATGTCTCTGCTGTCCTGGTAGACAAAGTTGGCAGGCAATCTACACCCTTAATCAATTCCAGTGAGTCAGCTGTAGACCCTCAGTGGGAGAGTGGACAATCCCAGAAAACCTAGACCTTCAGTTCCATTGAATGCAGGTTGCTCTCCAGCTATGAGGCTGGGACCTAACATGTTCTAGACACTCTTGTGTGTCTCCTTTCCAGGTAAAGCCTGCTTCTTGCTGGCTGGAACTCTGCTCTTTGACCTCCATTTTAACTCAGCAGCCACTTTCTGACACTGGAATCACTAGTTGGAGCCCACAGCTGCTGTGAATTCTGGGCTCACATCACCCTTCTCCAAGATGATTACCTGCCAATCCCCTTCTCCTAGGGTGCATTTGCCCCCAAGTAAAGCATCAGCCACTGTGGTCCACTGTGCCCACTGCACCAGACCACCAGTGAATTTCTCTGTGAGGCCTCTGGGGTCACTATGGTCACTGGTGGAATGTATACTATATTGCACCCTTCCTCAAATATAGGGCTGCCCTGGCTGTTGCACAGGCTGTCACTGGCTACTATTCTATTCTTCTCCTACAGGCTTCTACTCAGCTCTAGGCTGGTATCACAGGTGCCACCATCTTTATCAGGAAAATGAAGATCAGAACTAATCCTCTTTTGTCACTTGCACTGATTTACTCTTGTTCTGGATATTCCTAAGATTCTAATAGAAAGCTTGTGTTTCTAGTGTGTCCTTTAGAATTCACAATGTCCCTTTAGATGTCCAAGTGAAAAGCCAATAGTGAGTGAATCTTAGTGGTTAAGGGACTTGATTGTAGGCTGCCATCAAGAAGGCCTTAAGTGAGGAGACAAAACAGTCAACAGAAGCATAAATGTATGAGATCAATAGCTATCCTAGGGAAGTTAAAAAAAATCTCCTTGATTATAAGCCATTGAGAAGACCAAGGTGCTGTCCAAGGTGCTAGATGGATGGCATGCTAATTAGGACCCTGCCTCACAGATGCTGAGGTTGTTTTTGCGATTCCAATTCCAAGCATCCTGGGTGTGCCAAGAGAAAGGAGGAGGGACCCTCAGGTTTCTGTCCATACCTAGACCTTAGTCATCTTTGAGGAAGAATTCATGAAAATGCTGCTGAGAGTACTCCAAAGTGGAGTCAGGCCCTCTTCTGCTCATCTTGCTGTGTATGTGTCCAGGTCTAGCTTTTCATTGGTCTAACTAGAGTCACCCTCCCATTTGTGTTTTGTGCTGATCAAGTTATTTCTAAAATCAAGTGTCCTTGGTCCATGACATTATTTTTAAGAATTTGTTGAAGATATACTGACTTGCTAATAAAACATTAAATGTAAATGGTTTATATATGCTGATTTTAAAAACAAGAAATTCACGAACCCAACTTTAGGCTAGTCTTTAGTTCTGATAATGAGAAGTAATGAGATGGGTGAAGGAAACACTACACAGACTGATACAAATGGTATCACATTGGAATAATTCTAGTTTTCAGATGGTTTCATTTGTATTCATGTCATTGATTTACTTAGTTTTATAATCATAAGGTATATACACAATTTAAAATCACAACCATAACTTCTTACCTTCACAAAATAATGCATAGTATTTCCTCAGAATGGTTGCTAATAAATATGTAATTGATAGGATTCACAAGCAAGATTAATGGAATATAATGAAAACAATATTTTTCTCTCTTTTTTCAAATTGTATTCAGTGGAATACATTTTTCCATGACTTTGTTTTTTTTTTTTTTTTGAGACAGGATCTTGCTTTGTGGTTCAGGCTGGCCCTGAGCTCAGCCTGAAACTCACATCACAGCAATCCTTCTGCCTCTGCCTCCCGAGTGCTGGGATTACAAGCATGAGCCACCACGCCCAGCACTGTGGTATGTGATACTGGTTGCTGCTGGGGTGAGTCTCCACACCCAGTATGTATGTGGTTACCGAGGATCGAACCCAGGTCCTTGCGCTTGCAAGATAGGCACCGGAACCACTGAGCTAAATCCTCGGCCCTCTATGACTTTGTATGGAACCCAAAGCACCCTCTTATTTAATAAAAGGAATCTTGAATTTAAATTGAAAACACATTTAAATAAATAAGTAAAATTATGTAGATCAAGTGAAAATCAAACCTCTGACCTGTGTTGAGGGTATACTTTCTCTATTCTGGATGCTCTCTTTTTTTGTAGGTACACAAGACCTTTTTCCCTTAGTGGATTTTTAGCTGTTTATTGTTGCAGTTGTTTGAGGAGATTGAACTTAGGACCTTGTACCTGCTAATTCATGCTCCACCGCTACCATATTCCAGTTGCTAACAGTTTTTTATCTTTCTAGTGGGGAGAAGAAAATTGCATAGTCTTTTGGGATAAATATAGCTGTCATCTTTGGTTAAAATTTTGTATGTGAGACTGATGATTGTTTTCTCACATAGTTCAGAACAGTTACCTTTTGGGGCCCTTCTGAGGCTTGGATGCCAGGCAGTTATCTTGATGAAAATGACTCATATATTACTCCTCCATTTAATTCCAGCTTTCCTTCAGTTCCTTCATGTGGAGCTCTCTAATGCTTGTAAGAGTTCTTCAGAATTTTACATGACTCCAGGTTGCCTGGAGGAATAATATATTCTTTTTCTTGACTAGAGGGAAATTGCTTATACTTCCAAAAAGTGTCCCTTCTTATCTGGCTTCCAACTCTTTTCGGTAGCCACAGCTTCTCACACCTAAATAATTCAGAAGTCCTCTATTAAATGCTACCCAGATTCCAAGGATCTCACATCAAACTCTAAAGAGCTGAGTTCCCTCTCAGACTTAGGTAAGAAGATAAGCAATCATTCCTTTGGACACAGAAGACTGTTGATAATATTCATATTTTTCCTAAAATTCTCACCAGATCCTCCTTCCACTTCTTCTTTCTGATTCGTTTGTTTATTCTGGTTGGTTCAATAAAATCAGGATGAGCATCTCCAGCTACAGATTTAGTCTCTTAGAAAATGTTGATTTCATTCTTGTACTTATTTCCTTTTGGTATGCAGATTCATTTTCTCTTGGGGACTCAGTTAAAATATCAGTATGACCATGTTGATCTTTTTACAACATTTCATTCAATAAAACATGTTAGCATACTTATATTTTATTTTATTTTATTTTTGAGACAGGGTCTCACTTTGTGATTCAGGCTGGCCCTGAGCTGAGCCTCAAACTCACATCACAGCAATCCTCCTGCCTCTGCCTCCCTAGTGCTGGGATTACAGGCGTGAGCCACCATGCCCGGCACTGTGGTATGTGGTACTGGTTGCTGCTGGGGTGAGTCTCCACGCTCAGTATTGTATGTGGTTACCGGGAAATCGAACCCAGGCCCTTGCGCTTGCAAGACAGGCGCCGGAACCACTGAGCTAAGTCCCCGGGCCAGCATACTTATATTTTAAGAGAAAAATTGAACATTGGGAAAATCTTCCTCATTTTAATATGTGTGTATATTTAGAATTGTTTAGTTAGCTGATGATATTCAAGAACACAGGAGTTCTCACTAAAGATTTGTGAAAGAGTCAGTGACATAATACACCTCACTCTTTAGAGTATGTTGTTTGGGAGAATAAATTGTAACCTACAAACACTGAAGGTAGAGAGACTTACATGATTGCCTTCCTGTCAGTAAGAAAGATTGGATGACATTACTTGATTGGTGTCTGTCAAAATGAAAAGGAGAGTTCTAATGTCAGAGATTTTGTGCAGTAGAAATTAGAATCTGGTAATTTAATGGATATTGGATGTAAAAAAAATGTGTCCCAAATAATTGTTATGTGACTCTCAGGGAAAATAATATAAAGTAAGAAATGGAGACTTGAGTTCATACGAATAAAACGGACCATGTGCAGATATTACACAGTTGAGTATCTCATTTAGTATTTTGAAGTAATAAAAAGGAGAATAATCTCAGAAGCTCAATGATCCCAAAGAAAGATTTGGGGGCAAAATAGAAAATATTAATGAGTCCTAGGATTGTATGTAATATATTATGAAATAGAAAATGCTCAATGTAAAATAGGTTGAAGGGGGAAAAATGATGAGATTGTAACAAAAAAGTAAGGAAATAAATTTTATGTATATGGGGGGGTAGGGTGGGTAGGGCTATGGGAAAAAATGAGAATTAAGTTGTGTCTTATACTGGTACAAATCCCCATTATGGAGTGCAATCATGATGCGTATATGTAATGTACCAATAAAGATTAAAAAATTTAAACAAAAGTCAACATATAGCAATATTTGTAGTAATAACACTAAAAATAATAGCTGACTGTATTAAGTGCCTGATGTGTAAGAAGCACTATTGTTTTTCTTCTGCAGATAGAGAAACTAGTCTGAAGAGGTTAAGTAAGCTGTTTCAGGTTACATGGTTAGGGATTCTAGTGTACATTTTGAATCTAAGCTGTTGAACTCTAAGCTTTAACTCTTGGAAATCCATTTCAAAAAGTGGCAAGAAGGTTGAGAAACATGTTTGAAGTGAGGGGGAAAATTTTCAGGGAAAATAATGGTAATGTGTCTTAGCTATTCACTGAAAAATTTGATCACACTTTATATGTTGTTATGAGCAATACTCAATATTGTTATTTTGGTTTTAAACTTACAGCTTGTACATGCAGTGGCCATGCAAATATTTGTCATTTGCATACAGGAAAATGTTTCTGCACGACTAAAGGAATAAAAGGTGATCAATGTCAATTGTGAGTACAAAAATTTTTAAAATTGTTTTTATTTGTCTTGTTTATGTACATATTATTAAAATCAAAATTTTATGTTTTTAAT
>PVIR01035195.1:0-16659 GCA_004026965.1 Petromus typicus | reverse complement strand
GCCAAAAAAAAAAAAAAAAAAAAGTACAAGAGTTGGGCCAGAAAATGTAATAGCACGAGGACTGACAGCCTCACCATGACTTACTGGTTTGGTGTGGGCCTGACCCAGCCATGACCTGATTAATGAACACGTTCTTGGATCCCAAGATGCAGTTGAACAGATTTGTAAAAACTGAAGCCCTCAGCGAGACTCATCACTTCCCCTAAATGTGACGCAGCTCGTGGCGTCTCCAAGCAGAAGGAACACGAAATGGGATGTTACGGAGACGAGACGAGACTGTGAAGCACAGCACCGCATCTTCCCAGGCCGCGTCACCGGGTGACATCCGCAGGCCTGCCGTGAGCATGCACGGACCAGGACCACGAGTACTGGCTCTGGCTGCTGAGGTGACAGACCCCTCCCCACCTTTCCTTTGTCCTCACTGATGGGCCTCACCCTGAGTCAGCCTGTGCTCAGGGTCTTGGAGCCTGAGCCTTGTCACCTGCCATGAAAATAATAATAATTATAATGCCTCCAGCAAAAAGAGGTATAGTGTTCTTAGGAGATATACATACAGGTTGTCTTTGGTTTTTGTTTTTGTTATTTTTGAGACAGGGTCTCGCTTTTGTGGTTGAGGCTGGCCATGAGCTCAGCCTCAAACTCATATCACAGCAATCCTCCTGCCTCTGCCTCCAGAGTGCTGGGATCACAGGCGTGAGCCACCACGC
The DNA here is from genome assembly GCA_004026965.1 of Petromus typicus. Lineage (NCBI taxonomy): Eukaryota > Metazoa > Chordata > Mammalia > Rodentia > Petromuridae > Petromus > Petromus typicus. The sequence continues at coordinate 15,952 of PVIR01035195.1, read as the reverse complement.
CCGGCACTGTGGTATGTGGTACTGGTTGCTGCTGGGCGTGAGTCTCCATGCCTAGTATTGTTATGTGATTACCGGGGATCGAACCCGGGTCCTTGAGCTTCAAGACAGGTGCCAGAACCACTGAGCTAAATCCCTAGCCCTGTCTTTAGTTTTTTTGTTTTGCTTTGTTTGGGGTTTTTTGTTGTTGTTCTTAGCAGGGATTGAACTTACAACTTTTCACTTGTGAGGCAGGTGCTGGAACTACTGTGTTGAATCCCCAGCCTTGAAATCATATTTATTTTTAATTTTTATTTTTATTTATTTATTTTTTGGAAACAGGGTTTCACTTGTAGTTCAGGCTGGCTCTGAGCTCACTGTGTAGCCCAGGAAAGTCTCAAACTGATAGCAATCCTTCTGCTTCTGCCTGCTGAGTGCTGGGATTACAGGCATGAGCCACCACACTTAGCACTGTGGTCTGTGGTACTGATTGCTGGTGGGCGTGAGTCCCTATGTCTGCATTGTTGTATGTGGTTATCAGGGATCACACACAAACCCTTGTGCTTGCAGGACAGAACATGGAACCAGTGAACTAATTCTTAGCCCTGAAATTATATTTTTGAAAACCATCCTACACAGGGCATTTATCATTGTTACTCTATAGTTAAAGCTTTGTAATAAAATTTTGTTGATCACAGAAGTGTTCTTATATTTTCTGTGGTAATATCTACTTGTATTATGTTAAAATGTTTTTCAAAAAATTTGAAAGGGAAAAGGACAATCTCACACAGCTCTGACAAGAACCAGGCCCCCGCTACATTCCCCAAATGTGCTTGGCCTTGAGTCCCAGGCATGACCACATGCAGAAGATGACAGCCATGCAGCAGGTGTGACAGGTGTGTCAATGCCAGGAGAAACCAGATTCCAGGCTTCAGTGTGAATGTGGGATGATCGAGCCATGCAGCAGGCGCGGCTCTCCAGGGTCTGTCACACAAACACGCTCCAGACCTGAGCAGACATGGCCAGCAATCGGACAGGGGTCCAGGGGAGGCAGAGGCCGGATGGTCAGGCCACAGCCAATGACCCGCTCCACCCAGCCTGTGCAAGGGGAGCAGAGGCAGCGGGCAGGAGATGAGAGCCAGGTAGTGTTGGGAGCCACCCTGTTTGGGAATTGCAAGGTCAAAATTGACCAGGACTTCCTGCCTGCAAAGGACTTTGGACTTGACTCTTGTCATCTCTGGTAGCAACAGGGACTCAATGGTCCCACATGCTGTGATGCTTCAGGGCAGAACTGCACCGGATCTCCCCCTTCTCAAGGACTATTACTGACATCTGCCTTGCCCCAGGTATCCTCATCTACATAACTTCTCTAGGACTATTGTGGGTGTGGCCCTGCCTTTCTGGGTATTTTGGACTGTAGATAATAAAAGGTGTGGTAGGCTGGAATCCAGGGTCCTTGCCACCCAGAGTAGCATGGATCAGACCCAAGCTCAGTTTTGTCTTAAGTCTCATTTCTGCCTAATTATTAATTATTTTGCCGTGTGCCGTGAACTCACAGGAGGCTAGAACTTAATGCAAAGTTCTAGTTACGTTCCCTTCCCCTGCTTACTACAAGGTAGGAACAAGGTTTCCTCAGGAACCTCCCTGGGACCTGAGCGGAAGGAAGGGCCATGAACACGCGGTGGACAAGTCACAGGTCAGGGAGTAGAAAACGGCCCAGCAGGCAGGTGTCAGGGAAACAGCAGCCCGAGTCCCACACCAGCCACAAAGCCTCTCACTGCTCTGGGCCAAAGCAGATGCTGGACGTGGCCGAAGGCCAGAGTGCTGCCGATCACTTATCAATAGTCATCCGCCATCACGGAGACCTGCCGCTCCTCATCACGACCTGCCCAGGCTGCTTCTCCTCTGAGGACCATGGAGCCCACCGCCCTCTGTCCATCCCTGGCCACACAAGCTGGGTTGTCTCCCACCTGATCTATCTCTCCCAGATTAGCAGCTCCCCCAGGACCAGGCCTTTGGGTGAGGCACTGAGTAGAGAGTGACAGGGCCACCGGGGGTGCCGGTGGCAGCAGAGAGGGAGGAGAGTGGAAGGGAACACATGAAAAGAAGAGGAAGCAGGGAGGGGCGGAGGTGCTGCAGGAGCCACCCAGAAGCACAGGGCTGGAGGTCCCCAGCTGCGCCCACCACAAGCTCCTCATGGCTACCTGAGGCGCTGAGGACAGATCGGAGGGTATCCGGGTGGTACAAGGTGACGAATGGCATGATGGGACCCAGCCACATCACAAAGGCATGGGGGTAGGTGGCCACTTGCTCAGCTTCTTTTTGTAAACCCTCCTCCGTGGAAAAGTCCTGCAAACAAGCATTCGCCTCCTGAGACGACAGTATGATTCATGGGAGATTCCTAATGGTGTTTCTATAACGTGTAAACCGTCCACAGAGTGCGCAGCACCGTCCACTCCACCTAGGGTCCGGAGGGAACAAATGCTCCTTCTGCTCCAGCTGGGATGTCCGTCTGCACCTGGCCTCGCACAGCAGAGGCTCCCGAGCATCCAGACTCCAGAGTTCCCGCCACCAGCCCCAGCCCAATCACTGTCACTCAGGCAGCGCTGGTCACAGTCAGTTTCTCTGCTTCCCTCACTGCATTCAGCAGATCTGGGACTCCTCACCCTCGTGAGCACATGAGCTGGGCTCAGTCCCACCGCGAGCCAGAGATCCCTTCTACCGGAGGTCGGGGTGTAAATCACTGGGCTGTATTTGCCATCGCTTGCTATGTAATGATGTCTCTGTCATTAGACGGCCTCTGGAATGGTGGCCCCAGAAGATTACAGTGGATCTGGAAATTTCTAGAGCCAAAAAATTATACTACACTTTGCCCATAGGAAGAGAGTATAGACTATACACATTTACCATTGTGTTACGGGACCGTGGCGTGCTGCACAGGTTTGTACAGGAGCAATAGGTTCTACCACAGAGCCGAGGTGTGTAGCAGGCTACACGATCCAGGTGTGTGGAAGACACGCTCTGTGATATTGTGCCAGGGCCAGAATCAAGTCCTAAGGAATCTTCCAGGATGTGCTTCCACTGTTAAAGTGTGCCATGACTCCAACTGACCGTCTTTCTCTGGAAAACCCTAATGACCCATTCCAGGAGCTCAGCATAGAAGCCTGGATTTGGCCAACACAACGAGCTTCTCCGCATCTTTTCCCTACCTCTGTCCCAGGGCCTTCCTTACCTCACAAAGGTACATCCCAGGGCAGGTAGAGAAGTCACATCCCACCCACAGAGATGCCCGCTCGGCTACAGGAATGGATGTTCCTGCTTTGGGTCTGGTCCCAGCCCCCAGAGGAAAGGCCCGAGGGAGGAAGCTCACGGGGAGCAGTGTGTCCTACGGAGCTGTCCCGAAGGCTGGTCCACATCCCCCACATCTTGACTGCCCCACACGGGAGACAATCCCTCTTGTGGGGAAGGGTCCCTGGACCAGGAGACCAGAGGTGACCTCGAACTCCCCATCAGAGTCACAGCTCCCACCCGGCCTGTGAGCACCATGCACGCCAGGCCCTGACGCTGTGTCCTGCAGGAAATCTCACTGCAGCTGTGCACAGACCCATCAGCTGCACAGACCTGGGGGAAGCAAGGAAGCCACATGGCCGGAGGGTGAGCGCATCTGTGTCAAAGGTCAAGGTCAAGGTGCGGAGTCCAGGAGTTTCTGAAACGGGGAGTGAGTGAGCAGCCATCTTCCATCCATGCTGCAGAGCAGAGCTCACTGATACACACCGAGCGGGGGTGGCCCCACAGCAGCTGTCCTGTGAAGGACAGGGCTCAGCCTCACTTCTGCCTGAGGCCCCTGTGGTAGATGGGAGAATCCTTCCCATGACAACCAGAAACCCAGAGATGGGCTGACAGAAACAGGCTCCGGGCAGGGCCAGAGCCTGGACAGGGCTCTCCGGAGCCTCGGAAGAGACTGTGGGGAGAGAAACGGGTTCTCCTGTGCAGCCCAATATGGGAGCCCCTGACCAGTGTAGCTGTGCTAGGAGAACAGCCTGGCAAAGACCTGAACGCAGACGACGGGTGAAAGGACAGGCAGAGGTGACAGCTTGGATGGGACACGTGTGGGGACTGCATGTGGAAAAACGTGTGCGTCACCGTCTGCATCGGCAGAAACGTGAGTAGCTTCCCCCGAATCCTGGTGCCCCGGTCCACTTCCCCAGCCCCAGGATCTGAGGCCCACAGCCCTCCTGTGCGCACTCACCATGCCCAGGTGACCCAGGAGCCAGTGTCGCCTAGGAGGCTCAGGGAAACACTGGAGACGACGGTAGAGCTCATAGAAGCTGTAGGTCCAGGTGAGAATTCGGGACAGGAGCCAGGAGGCCCCCGCGAGTGCGAGGAACAGCCAAGCGGAGGCTGTCACTGGCCCCAGGCCCAGCCAGGACTGGCTCAGCTGGGTCATTCTGCAGGGAGGAGGGGACAGAGGGAGAGGTTGTGAGTCCCAGGAAGGAGACAGGGGCCTCCGGGGGAAAAAGGACAGGAGCAGGAACCTGGAAAGTCAGAGAGTGGTGGGGAGGAAGAGGGAGGTCCGGACAATTCAGGGGAAGAAGCCAGAGCAGAAAAGCAGAGAAAGAGGAGGGTGAAAAGAGATAAGTGGGAGGATGGGGAGGAAGAGAAGGAGGAGGCCGATGAGGACAGGGCCAGGAGGACGAGGGGCACAGGAGCTGATGAGAACTCAGGCAGGCCTGAACCAGAGTTGCTCAGCATCTGCCACCCAGAAACCTCAGCCTCTGGGGCCCTTTGTCCACTTCCCAAGGCATCCCAGCCGTGGCCAGCCTCATCTCTGTCCCCAAAGAGGACCCTCCAGTCCCACTACCTGAAGTCCAGCACCGTCTTCCAAGAGCAGGTTTTCTCCACAGCCTCCTCTTCCCTCTAGTGGGACTTCTTTGTCCCCGGATCCTGACTGGAGGCTGGAGCAGCCCAGCCCTCCCGCCCAGCTGCGCCCAGCCTGCTCAGGCAGGAGGCCAAGTCCCAGGGGTGGGGCCAGCTCTGTGTGAGGAAATCGGATCAGAGCTGAGATCGCGGGGCAAATACTCACGTGGGGCACAAACACAGGCCAGAGTACAGCAGGTTAGAGTCCAGACGGGAGGCCTCAGGTGTCGGGAACCCAGGGTAGCACAAGCCTTGTCCCCGAACGTATCTCCAGCAACTCTTCCAGGACACGCTCCAGGAGGATGGTGCTCACCCTGCACAGAATCAGGACGTGCAGAGACGGAGCCCGCTGGGTCTCTAGCTGCACATCCTGGCAAGAGTTCAGGTCCTGCTTCCAAGCACCCCGGGGGCATAGGTGGAAACATGGCTTTTCAGGGCAGTACAAAGAATCCATCTCCACTAGGGATTGTCATGGTGAGGCAGGAGATAAAAGGTCCAGCTGGAGGAGCACATCTGACAGCCAGGCTCTGTTCCTGGCTGAGGAGAGAGAGGGAGGGGCAGGAGGCACCGGAAGCCAGCAGTGTCCTCAGCACCACGGACTATGCATAAAGCACTGTGCCATGTGCTGGGTTCTCTGCACCAGGACGTTTGCCTGCTGTGCACTCCGGACCCCACAGAGCACACCTCCTGCTGGGGGTTAACGCAGGAGTCAGAGGGAACGGCCAGCTGAGCGGAATCGGTGTGGTCTGGGTGTAGATGACGCTCTCGAGGATTGTTGCCAACAGCAGCAAGACAGCCCCAGAGAGGGAGGCTGTTGGCTATTGTTTTCTAGAAGAAACTTCCTGGGGCTGGTTGTCCTCACGTGACCTTGGCTGCCCTTGTCGGAGGAAGAGCGTGGGGCCTCGCTGTCCTGGGGAATGGCTGCAGTCCTCTGCTCATCCCCGTGAGCATCACTTCCTGGCTCCGGGGGGATCCCTTGGCTTGTTGGCACAGATCCTTCACCCCGCTGTGCAGCGGGTTTTCTGGCCTCCACCACCGGCCCTCGGGCCTTCTTGCTTCAGATTCGCAACACGGACAAGCCTGGGACATTGTCGTGGGCCGCAGGCCCTCAGGTGGACTTGTGACAGACACCGCTGTGGGATCCAGGGCCTCGCCTGGATTATCTACATGCAGAGAGGGCTGAGCCCAGGCACCCGCACACACTGCCAGCCTCTCATTCTCAGACTCAGGACCACCTCCATGCCAGGCCTCTCGCAGGGAAGAAATCACCTGAGGCAAACATGTGGCGGGGCTGGCATTAGTCACATGTAACTGGAGATAGGTTGAAGTACTGCATTTTCTGAGCCGTTCTCTCTAGCAGCAGGTTGCTATCTTTTCAAAAACTTAAATTTATTCCCTGTGGTGTGTGAAAATGTACAATGTGATGCAGAAAGCAGGGATAGAGTTAAGCTTTGCCGACCGTGCGTGCTTATATTGAGTTTCGCAGGTCGGCTTATTCCACATTCCCCTCAGACCAGTCACAGTGAGGGAAGGAAGAGACTGAGGCTTGGCATGATTTACACGTGTTGTCTGTTCTGGCAGATGACAACATGTCATTCTTCTTATGGCCAAATAACACATGTGTATCACATTCTCTTTATAGTTCATCTAGCGGTGAACACCCAAGCCGCTTCTGTATCCCAGCTGCAGAAGACCAGGGTATGCGGGCATTTCTACGGTGTGCGGACTTTCATTCCGTCATGCACATACCAAGGAGCGGTGCAGGTGGATCAAAGGTGAGCTCTATTTTCAGGTTTTTGTGGAACCTCCCCGCTGGTTTCCATACTGACATGTCTAGGCAGGCGCGGTGCCACTCAGCTATCCTCCCAGGCCACACTGACTTTTCCATTTTACATTCTCACTAGTCATATAGATGGTTCCTTCCCCCACACACATATCTTCACCAGCATTTCTTATTTTTTGTATTTGTAACGACCGCCATTATGACTGGCACAAAATAGAATCTCGTGTAGTTTTGATTTCTTTCGTGGCTAAAGGTGGTGAACATTTCCTCATATACTGACTGGTCATTTGTATTTTCTTTGCAAAGTGTTTGTTCAATTCATTTTTCTATCTTGGGGGTTCTTGGGGGTTATGGTGGTAAGTCTTTGAGTGTTTTGAGGTGCTCTTGATAGCAGTCGTGTTGCACAAGAAGAACTGGCAGAGATCGTCTCGCTGTCTAGGTGTTGTCCCCACTCTTGTCTCCTTGGCTGTGTGGGTGGCTTTTAGTTTGATGAGGTCTAACTGCTTCCTGTTTGATGAGTCAGTGCTATTATGCCACTGGAATCCTGTGCAAAATGTCTTTGCTTTTGGCTTCAAGTGTTTTCCCTGTGTCTTTTTCTAGCAGTTTCAACTTCCCTCCAACTTTGTCCATTTTGAGTTGATTCTGTACAGTGTAAACACAACTTCTTTCCTCTCTCTGCGTGTGTGTGTGTGTGTGTGTGTGTGTGTGTGTGTGCGTGCGTGCGTGTGATACTGTAGAGCCCAGCCTGACTAACTTAACTCCACTTTGAAAAGAGGCCTGGCCCTGAGCTAAAGTCTCCATCTTAAGAAAGGCCCCAAATTCTTCAGAACATGAGTCACCCAACCAGGGAGCATGTTACGAGCAAGGACCAATCACCAGGGCAGCAGGCCTCTGTTACCTGATAGGCCTAAACCTAAGGATTCTGGCCATGACTGCTGACCTTCACTCCTCATGTCCTGATAAAGAGGCTACTCCTTGAGACAGAGGAACGCCCTGGCCAGCCAATACCTAAAGCCCCCGTATTGTTTTTAAATTCTCAGCCTATCCGACCACCCCACGTCTTGAGACTTCCACCACCTCCCCAGTCCCCACCATAAAAACCCGACCCTCCTGGGGCTCAAGGCTCTCTTGGCATCCTGCTGTTGAGAGTCCCTGCTGGAGCTTGAATAAACCCTCATGTATTTACATCAGAGAGGGCTCCTGGTGTTTTGGGGGACCTCGTGATCTGTGTGTAAGAATACTGATACTGAGCCCAATATCATTGAACAGACCTACACTCCCGACTCACTTTTACTTTTTATTTTGAGATGGTCTTGCTGAGTTACCCGCACTGGTCTCAATTCTCGATCCTCTGGCCCAACTTCTTAATGCCACAGTATTAAGGACAACAATTCAATGTATGAATTTTTAGATTACACAAGCAACTGAATCCTAGCAGGAGTTCTGCGTCATCTGACCTACGTGTCTCTCCATATCTACCGCATATCCCCTAATGAGAAACCCCTGCCTTTGGGGTCCAGGTCGGAGCTCCAGCTAGCTCATCACATTACCAGCATCGGGAAGGAGGAAGGGAGAGAAACGGGGCAGAGTGTGTCCCAGCTTTCTGTCAAGAGAGGCTGCCAGTCACTTAACCCACCTAGCTTCCAGGCTTCCGAACCTAATCGGGATTCCAAGATTCTAGGTGCTCACCTACAGCAGCACCCGCCACAGCCTGTCGCCCGTTCTAGGTGCAAAGCCAGCTAGCTTCCTCGTTCCGTCCTTCGTCCCATTCCCGGGCCAGAATCTACGCCCTCCCAGGCTTGAACACTGCTGCCCTGCCTGTGGGGATGGCTGAGGCCTCCTGCGCTACTGCACTTGTCCCGCTGCTGCGTCTTTCTGCCTTAATCCGTCGTCTCTGCATCTTACATCTGCTCCACTTTGCTGCCAAAACCGGAAGGCCTTGGAGTGCGACCAGCCCCTTGTGGTCCTTGGCATTGCTGGCCGTCCCCACGACACTGGCCACCCTCGCCCATCTAGGCAGCCGTCCTCTCTGAGTCAGGTGAGTCCCAGCACTTTGCCATCTCCACCCATCCATGCATCCATCCAGAAGTCCCAGTGCTAGGTCTCCCTGGCCTAGGGATCAGTCCGTTTAGCCTGCCCTTGGGCCATGTGGGACACCAGTCTCCTGCTGACGGCCACCATGACCATGAGGATTCTAGAGAGTTCTAGGGACAGGGCTGCCTCCCCTGTGCTGCTTTCCTCTGTCTCCTAGACATCGCGCCCACTCTACGGGGCCAACTCAGTCACCCGGCTGCCCCCCAAACCCCCTTTTGTTCTGTCTCTTTTTTTTTTTTTTTTTTTTTTTTTAGGTTTTTTGAGACAGGGTCTCGCTTTGTGGTTCAGGCTGGCCCTGAGCTCAGCCTCCAACTCACATCACAATCCTCCTGCCTCTGCCTCCCGAGTGCTGGGATTACAGGCGTGAGCCACCACGCCCGGCACTGTGGTATGTGGTACTGGTTGCTGCTGGGTGTGTCCACACCCAGTATTGTTATGTGGTTACCGGGGAATCGAACCCGGGCCCTTGCGCTTGCAAAACAGGCGCCGGAACCACTGAGCTAACTCCCCGGCCCTTGTTCTGTCTCTTTAAAAACCTCAAAACCGTCTGTCCAGGAAGGGGAAGCATCAGACGAAAACAAACAAACACGCAAACTTATTTTCTTCTGCAACATGGCTTAATATGTAATAATCAATAACCCGGAACCTCCACCTCCAAATTTCTCAAGACTCAAACAGATTTACCCAGTCCAGTGGCGAGTGACCCCAAGTTCCTTGTACACGGTTTTCCTTTTACCTTCTCAGGCCATGTTCTCACAGTCCTGTACTAGTTTTCCAAACTGTCCTTCTTTGGGATCAGCCTAGACCTGACTCGAATTCTGTTGAACGTGAATCGATCCTGCTGACCACATTCCCCAACTGCCATGTGCCCTGTGACTCTTCTTCCTCAGCTCTGTCCCCGGAGGCCTCTCCTCGCCCCTCCTGTCCCTCTTCACCCTGTTTTCCTATGAACTCTTGTACCCACCAACTCCCTTCTGAATGGGAGCTTTGGCCAGCCTCTGTCCACTCTCTCCGGGAGCTGGCATGAGCAGAGGGTCTTATCCGCATTTGTATTACTATCTTCTTTTTTAATTTCCCTGAGTAAAAAATGACTGAATTCCAGCCACAATCCAGCTCTAGTTCTGTCTCAGGCCTCCCCTCCACCTGACAAATCTGTTTCATCCTCCTCTCTCTCTGCATATTTTCATGCCCTTTCTGCCCTCTCTGACGGGTTTAATTCTCAACTGTCTCTCCTATAAAATATTACAGGAGATCTCTATTGTAATTCAGCTTTTAAAAGTACTATGGCAACCCCTAGGGAGATAAGTGTCTTAGGCATCTCCTCTCTTTGTCTGCTTGCTGCTCTGTTTATAATAATCAAACTTAGACATGAGCAACTCCAGACAAGGAGCCTTCCACAGCTGTAAAACAGCTGCCTGAGCCAATTTCCCTCACTTCTTCTTTGCCCCTCTAATTTATTTTATAATCCATGTTTATAGTACATAGTGTTTACATTCCTTGTGTGAATGTGGTACATGCACACAACACGTCTTAATTCCTTTCTGTCCCTTTCTCCTCCTCCTTCCTTCTGTCTCTTCCCATTTGTAAAAGACCCACCTCTTTACTTCCTATTACCTCTCCTTTATTTTGCTCTTTATTTATATTTTAGGTTTCGCATAGAAGAAAAATATCTAAGCTTGTGTGTCTGACTTACCTCACTTAACATGATGGTCTCAAGCTGCATCTGTTTACCTGAAAATGTCTCATCCATCCTTATTTATGATAAAGCAGTACTTCATTGTACACAAAAACCACATTTTCTTTAGTCGTTCATCCACTGATGGCTACCTGGGCTGTTTCCAAGACTTAGCTATTACAAATTGTGCTGCTACCAACATGAGTGTACTATCTCACCTAAGTGTGATGCTTTTGGCTCTTGGTAAGAATAGCTCGGTCAGACGGAACCTCTAGTTTGAGACCCTTGAGGAATCTCCACACTCTCACCAGCATTTGTTCTTGGCTGAGTTCTTGATAGCAGGCATTCTTTCTGGGCTGAGATGGAGTCTCAGTGTTGTTTTAAGTGGCATTTCTTTAATGATCAGTGATGTTGAACATTTTTTCACATATTTATTTGCTGTTTGTACTTCTTCATCTAAGAAATGTCTGTTCATTTTGACGCACGATGGCTGGGGGGTCTCTGAAGAGAACACCAACCTCACTGAGTAGGAGCAAGATCCACTTGATTGCCTGCAGCTTGAAGGGATTCAAATCACCTCAAAAACATCAAGTCAAAGCTTACTTTCATTTTTACACCTTTACGTTTGTATTGGAGGGAAAAACAGCAGCCATAGGTGCTGGAGAAAGAGCGGTCAATCTCAAATGATTTGTAAAAGTCTAAACTTCATTATGTAAGGAAAGGGGCAGTGGGGGGAGAGCAGCAGGCTGGCTGGACTTTCCGAGATGGCCTTGCTGCAATGCCCCTGCAGGACAGTAGTGACCACACTTACAATATATCTTCCTCAGCGAGCCTACTTATACGGTTAATCCAGTGGCCCATTTATGCACCAGGGGACAGATTTCACCCCTAATTTTAGATTCTCACTTTTGGATTAGGCTTTAAACTTGGAGGATCTGATTTTTTTTTTCCTTTTGATTTCTTAATACATTCAAGACACTAGCTGTGTCTGTGGAATGGCTGGAAAAAACTTATTTCTCATTTTGTAGCTAATTAGTAGTTTCCTTTTCGATACAAAAGCTTTTAATATGACATGATCCCCGTTGTTGATTCTCTGCATTATTTCCTCTGTGATCTGGGTTTTGTGCATAAAATCTTTGCCTATATCTACGTCTTCAAGAGCTCTGCCTGTTCTATCTTCCAGCAGATAGTGTTTCTGTTTTAATATTTAGACCTTTGACCCATTTTGATTTTAGATTAGCGCACAGTGAAAGATACACACCCAGTTTTAATCTTTGGGATGTTACAATCCACTTTTCCTAGCACCATTTCTTCGCTTTCTTCTAGGGACAGTGTATGGCTGCTTCGTCAAAAATAAGGCGGCTCCGTGTGTTTGGAGCTGTTTTTGATCCTCATGGCAGCTTGAAGGGATTGCCATTTCGCCCTCCTCCACTTCCGGTCTGGACCAGTCATGGTCCTCTCTCTGGTAGGTCACCATATTGATACAGAACTTAGTGCCCACACCAGATCAGCATAGCACACTGCAGCCCAGAACCCGAGAGACCCTCCCAAGTAGCTGGGACTGCAGCGCAGACCCCCATGCCTGGCTCGAGTTATTTATCTTCTGTGTTGTTCTCAGGTCCCTTGTTGCTGCGTTGCTTTGTTTGTTCTGTCAGAACCGTGCTGTTTGGTCACAGTAACTTTGTAATACTGACTTGGGAAACGATTTCTGAGCAGAGAATGCTTTTGCTGTCGCCAAGCAGGGGACAAACAGAACTCTTAGCTCTCACCCATCAGGCACCTAAAACACAGCCACGCACCCCTCAGACCTGCCCTGACATGTTTTCCTCCATGATCCTTCACTCTTAGCAGAGCTTCTGTGACCCTCCCCTTCCTGCCATATGTAAAGAAGATGAATCCTAGTGTATCTTTCTATCCAATTATATAAGTAAGCTAAGTGCATCTCCCTCAACCAATGAGGTAATGTTAAATGTCTCCCCACTGTATCCTCACCCCTATTTCCCACAATCTGTACAAACTCTATTCACCTTCAAGATGGGATGGATTGCTTTGTGGAGAATTCCCTGATCAGCGCGCTGGCATAGTTCTTCTCAGCCCGACTCTGCAGCGCCACCTACAGCAACAACGCTGTGGGGTGTATTTGCCACAATAGTGTAACTTGAAGTCAGTGTGTGTGATGCCTCCGCCTTGTCTTTGTTGTTGTTGATGGATTTTGCTCTTCCAGGTCTCCTCCGGACCCACATGAATTTGCAGACCCTCTTCTCTAATTCGGTGAGGTTTGCTGTTTTGACTTTAGGGTTGCATTACATCCTTAGCAGAGTTGTGGAAGGACGGGATCCGCACTATGTTGGTTCTACCTCTTCAAGAAACAGGAATGTCTCTCCATTTCCTGCCATGCTTTGCAATCTCCTTTTTCAAGGTAGTCTGGCTTTCAGTGCAAAGATCATTTCTTTCCTTTATTAGATTAATTCTTCAGTATTTTATTTGTCTTGACACTATTGTGAAAGACATGATATTCCTAATTTCTTCCTGAGTGTTACTTGTGTACAAGAAAGCTGCCAGTTTTTGAGTGCTGACTTTATATCCCGATCTACTTTTAAATCTAGGAGTCATTCCATGGAGTTTTCTAAGTATGCCATCTGCAAGTAATGATGACTTAACTTCTTCTTTTCCTCTCCTTATTCCTTTTACTCTCTTCTCTTGTCTAGTTCCTCTAGTTATTCTCTAAACTATGTTGAACAGAGCCGGGGATTTAGCTCAGTGGTTCTGGCATCTGCCTCATAAGTGTAAGTCCCCGAGTTCTATCCTACTGGACCACATACCACAGTGCCGGGTGTGGTGGCTCACGCCTGTAATCCTACCACTCGGGAGGCAGAGGCAAGAGGATTGCTGTGAGGTCGAGGCTAACCTGGGCTACATAGTGAATTCAGACAAAGCAAGACCTCGTCTCAAAACAACAAAATGAAAAAAAAACACTTATATTGAACAGGCCTGGTAATAGTAGGCATCCTTGTCTTGTTCCAGCTTTTAAGAGTGAAAGCTTTCAGTTTCTGACCATTGAATATAATGCTGGCTGTTGGTTTGTTATAGATGGCTTTTGCCAAATACAGATCATCCGGTGTGATCCATTCCAATTTTCTATGGGTTTTTTTTTTTTTATCATGAATGGGAGTGGATTTTGCCAGATACTTTCTGTTTCTACTGAGATGATTATATGGTTCTTGTCATTGGTTATGTAAAAGTGGTATATTACATTTTTTGACATGTGTATGTTGAACCAACCTTTCATCCCTGGGGTGGATCCTATTTAGCCATAGTATGTAATCTTCTTGGTGATTTGTTGCATTCTTTTTGCTAGTTTCATGTTAAGAATTTTTGAATGTATGCTCAGTAAGGACATAAGCCTGTGGTTCTCTTTTATGGCTAGATCCTTCTCTGCTTTCCTATTAGGGTAATGTTTACTTACAGGGAGGAATTTGGAATTATTGCTTCCCTTTTCATTTCATTAAAGAGTTTGAGAAGTGGCATTAGATCTTCTTGAAAGTCTTGTAAAATTCAGCAGTGAATCCACCAAGAACTGGTTTTCTTTTTATGAGTGGTTTTTAAATTACTTCTTCAATGTCATTGACTGATATTAAGTTATTTGGAATTTTTTTTTTCTTTTTTTGAGACAGGGTCTTGCTTTGTAGTTCAGGGTGGTCCTAACTCAGCCTCAAACTCACAGCAAGGCCGGCGCCGGAACCACTGAGCCAATCCTCCTGCCTCTGCTGTCTCCTGAGTTCTGGGATTACAGGCACGAGCCACCACACCCAGCACTGTGGTATGACATTACAGATGACCAGGGTAAAATGGAGGACCTTGTAAGGATAATTTCACCTTGAATTAAACTGCCTTTGTGGCCTTGAGCCCACAAGCCTTGAAATCACATTTAACATAATTCTCAAGTGCTCCCAGGACTCCTCTCTGCAGGAAGCTCTCACCTTCAGACTGTACTAATAATTTTTCTAATAGGCGAGGCATTAAATATGCAGGCGAAGACAACCAGGAACACAGAAACAGTTGACTTCATGAGAGGAAAATAATCAGCAAAAACAAAGGCCAAATAACCGATACAGATACCACACTCATGACTCATGCTCCTTGATTTCTGTTCTGTTGGGGGGTCTTGGGGATGGACCTCCTGACCTTGCACTTGCAGGGCAGACACAAGTACCACTGAGCTAGAGCCCCAGCATGCTTTTATTGCATTTAATGAACAATCCAGTAACTACACACAGCGAGGGATCCTGGAGTGTATTAGCAGATCAGAATGGAAGTTATGCCAGCACCTCCAGGGGCAGCGGAAGGGTCCAGCTTGGGCTACAGAGTGAATTCAAGGAAAGCCTGGACACAGCAAGATCTTGACTGAAAAAAGAAAGGAAGGAAGGACGGAGGGAGGGAGGGAAAAAGGGCGGGGAGGAAGGAAAGAAGGAAAGGAGGGAGGGAGGAGGGCAGGAAGGAGAGAGAAAAGAAAAAGAATGGAAGTCATGTGATAGAATGATCCTGTAGCTAAAGGTTCTGCTCTGTGACTCTGAACCTCACACCTGCCCTTAATCCTGGTCCCTCTTCTACTCTCACCCCTCCCATGGCTCACACTGTCACTGTGGGGATACCTCTGCTCATCCAGAGGCAACAGGGTCTTGGGCTCAGAGACCCCCGCGCTCCTCCTTCCCCCTCCATCACGCCCACCACGGTCTTCAGCGCCCCCTGCTGGCGCTCTCTGGGATCAGACACAGGTGGCCGCACAGTTTACTGCAGAGGCTGGTGGGGTCAGCAGGTCCCAACCCAGGTCATCGGGCACCCCGGGCGCCCGCTCTCAGCTCAGCGGCTCCACCTGCAACCACAGCCCGCCCTCCGCGCGCAGGATCAGCTCCGGCTTCCTGCGCGGCTCCACGGCGTCCGGCAGGAGGCGGAAGCGCAGCAGCGTCAGCGCCAGCGCCACCTTGATCTCGGCCATGGCGAAGTTCTGCCCGATGCAGTTCCTGCGGGCGGGGAGGGACCGTGACCTCCCGGACCGCGCAGCCCCGTCTGACCGAACCTGCCCGGGGCTCGCCTCTCCATGTAGGCTCTGGGCACGGTGAGGGCGCTGACTCTGCCCGGACCCCAGCTGTCCCCGCCCAGCCCTGTCCCCACCTTCGCGCGGCATACGCGGGAAGCAGAGCCTGGCCCCCGTCCTCTTGCAGCGCCCCTCTGTCCCCGTGTCGTCCCACACTGCGCCCATCAGCCCGCCTCGGCCTCAGACGCCCGCTGCCCTCACCTGGGCCCCGCCGAAAAGGGGATAAAAGCCAGGGGCGACCTGTCCTTGCTGTTGTCCGGGTCGAAGCGGAAGGGGTCGTAGACCTGGAACATGGGGAGAAGAGGCCGCTGGGGAGAAGACAGCGGGGTCTCTGCTGGCCCAGCGCCCGGGGAGGCAGGTGTGGCCAGAAGGGAGAGGCCGGTTGTCCGGGTCAGGTCCCGCGTTTCAGGGG
>PVIR01035194.1:0-16785 GCA_004026965.1 Petromus typicus | reverse complement strand
CACTGAGCTAAATCCCTGGCCCAAGACTTCGTGATGGAGGCTGCTTTCGTCTGACGAATAACCTCAAGGTGCTGTCACTCACAGCTCATTTCACTGTTTTTTGGGGGTTTTTTTGAGACAGGGTCTCACTTTGTATTTCAGGCTGGCCCTGAGCTCAGCCTCCAACTCACATCACAGCAATCCTCCTGCCTCTGCCTCCTGAGTGCTGGGATTACAGGCGTGAGCCACCACGCCCAGCACTGTGGTGTGTGGTACTGGTTGCTGCTGGGTGTGAGTCTCCACGCCCAGTATGGGATGTGGTTACCGGGGATCGAACCCTGGTCTTTGTGCTTGCAAGACAGGTGCTGGAACCGCTGAGCTAAATCCCCGGGCCCTCATTTCACTGTTTAATTGGCTCTCTGCTCCACTAGTTGAGAAATGGAGACAGCCATTGGTACGATGGGGACTTTAAGCAGAGCCACCAGCCACAGGCCTGGCCCATATTTCTCCTCTGTCCTTGCTGAGAGAAGCTGAGCAGGGTAAATCTAATTTCTTAGATTAAGCAGTTTTTGGGAAAGAATTCAGGTGGGAGCAACTCTGTAACGACAGGGACCACCTTGGCTAGACCACCCAAGAGCCTGCTGTGCCCAGAGAACAAGTCCGTGTTATCCTAGGAAAAGGAGTTGTTGTTGTTTTTTTTCCTTCAATACTGGGTGGTCCAACTCAGGACCTCCCGCTTGTGAGGCAGGCAGGTGAGGAGTCCTTCTTCCTAGGAGTCAGTGTGTCCTCACTGCTCCGCCAGCCCAAGTCCCTGGCTTCCCTACCTAACTGCCTGGTAGGGGTCTGCTGCATCGCAGGCCCAAGCCTGCTCTCAGCCTGAGTGCACTGGAGGCAGCACAGCGGGGCGGCTGGGAGCTTCTCCACACCTTTCTCATCACCTCGGCTTGCTCTGGCCTTCAACTGCAGCCGATTGCTCTCTCTACAGCTCAAATATCTAGTTCCAAATGGAACCTGTAATTTTTAGCTTTCTGTTTCACTATTCATTTCTTTGCCCAGCACAGACTCTCACCATACAGTTCATACCGGCCTTAAACTCACTACGTAGCCCAGGCTGGCCTTGAACTCCTGCCTCGGCCTCTTATGAGCTGGGGTTACAGGTGTGTGTCATCATGCCTGGCTTCACCTGCCCTTCTTGTACCGCCCTCTCCTGGGAGCAACACAGAAAAGGGGGACTTTGGTCATTACCACTTAGATGTGCCCCATCAGCCTGGACTACCACTCCCCACACCTGCTCCCCACTCTCCAGCTCTCCTATACACCTATCTCCTTGGTGCAACACCTGCTGGGGCTGAGCTTCCTTATCCTTGAACTCTTCTGGGATGGCACTATCCCACGCAGCTTTCTGGCTTCATCCCAAAGACTAGAGCTTCTGCCCTCCCTCCCTCAGGGCTCACAAAGAGCAGGAGTGGTCACTGGATGACCTCACTGAGTCAGGCAGAGGAAAGCACAATGATGGGAGACTGGAAACCGAGGTTCCCCCTCCTCCCAGCCAGGCTCTTCAGAGGCTTGGATGGGGCCATTTCCTATCCACTGCCGCAAACAGTCCCCCAAGTTCAGCAGGCCAGGCCACACCGCTGGACAAGCTTTGTGGCAGTGACTGGTACTGAGTGTCAGCAATGACAGTATGCATGTGTGCAAGGGGTGGGGGTCCCGCTGACAGTTAGCATGCTCTGGAGAGGATTGGGGAGGTGGGAAGAAAGCGGACACCCAGGACTCCCTGTCCTTTAATTCCTGGAGTTAAAGAGGTTGCTCTTTGACATAAACTCTGTCTCCAGTCTAAAATCCATTTACAGATAATACACTGAAGCTCTATTACCAAAGCTGGGTCATCCTAAGTTCACGGGTGTTCATTTCATTCTTCTTAAACTGTCCAAGTTTTGTGTGCGTATTTCACAATAATGACGAAGGCTTAGGGAAACTGAATGACTTTTCTAAGGTTTCACAGGGGAGAAGACCCTTTGACATTAACATTACAGGGATCCTTCGCAAGGACAAGGCTGCACTGTTCAAAAGGACAGAAAGCGGCGCAGCATGGTAGCTAGGGCCACGGCCGACAGACAGACCTGGGGCTGAATCTGGGCTTGACGCTTCCTGGCCACGTGAGTCTGGCAAGTTACTTAACATTTCAGGGCTTTGCTTTCTTCATTCGTAAAGTGAGGACAAAATGCCAGGCAACATTTAACATGGAACCTGGTATACCTGTGATTTTGTTGCCTGTAAGATCCCAGCAATTTTAAGATGCATTCTTTCAGAGAATATGTGCATGTTAGACTTGATCAGATATGGTAATACATATAGCAATTGTCCTCTTTCATATCACAAATGAAAGAAATCTACTCCTGGGATTGTAGCAAGAGACAAGGAACAACTGCCTCATAAAGTAGCAACTCCTGCCCCGCACAACCTCTGGTCTTGGGGCTCCAGACTCACCTTTCTTGCCATTGTTGGAAGGCGTGGACTTCCCACTGTCCGAGTTGAGCTCAAACACCCGTAAGTCTGTGGGTACCTCCTCCCTCAGAGTCTCTACTCTGGCTGGAGGCCTAGGCTCTGGGCCACTAGGACGGCCAGCAGGGGCGAGGGACTTAGAAGGAACTGGGGGCGGAGGTCCAGTCTCGCCTTCATCCACGGCCAGGCCCTGTTCTTCCAAAGATGCCTCTAACAGCTTTTGAGACAGGTCTTGGGGCAGCACTGGCTCCTCAGGTACGGTGGCAAGGTTGGCAATCTGTGTCACAAGCGAGAGGCTCTCGCTGCTCTCTGAAGGAGTCACTTCTGCTGGGGGCTCATGGGCAGGCACTGGAGTCTCTTCACAGGGGCTCTGGAGGCCAGCTACTGGGCAAGTTTTGGTCACAGGAGACTTTGCCTCTTTTGGAGACGTGGGCGAAATGCCCACAAATTCCTCTGTGGAGAGAAAAGTACAGGGGAAAGAAGGCAGGACATCCTGGCCAAGTCCAAGAGCACCTGGGAGCTCATGTCCTCCTCCCGGCCCCATGATGGGTCTCCTGCAGACACTCCCTTCCAGTCAAAGTCCCACCTACACACAAGTAATACCGCCCGAAGTGAACAGATCAGACAGCCCAAGTGTGAAATGGGTTAGTTTTGGTTTCAGACTGAACGCTGCACATTCTAGAGGATGTCTGGGTGAGCCATTTCACTTTAACTTAGCTGCTTGGTGTGTAAGAGGGATGATGGAGGCGTAAGGACCACAGACGTGATGCTATCAGTGGGTCTAGGCAGACAGTATGAGCTTTAATGCGAGTTTTAGTATTCGAGCCGCTAAAGCGGCTCCAACATGACGCTCTAGGCTGAGCAGCCAGGCAGAGGCAGCTTAGCTCCCACCCTAAGCCAGGAATCCTTAGACCTCCTGGGCATCAGTATACACCCCTCTGGCACATTCCTAGAGTCTTCTTTAGAAGGGGAAGGGGTCTGGGAATCTGAGTGGGAAGTAGCTGGCCCACTGCTGCAGGCAATCTGTTCCGGCTGACACATGTGGGTTTTGCACCTAAACTTGGGGCTCCATCAGCTTGTCCCCTTGACATCTCGTGAACACCTCTATGCTCAGTACTGACTGTGCTCATTCTCTACTCAGAGGGTGACAGCTCTCTTGGCCTCCAAGAGCCCCAGACATACGACTGTCACTTGCCCATCACATTTCGACACCTCTTACCTTCTTCCTCCTCCCAACCAGGCTCTTCAGAGAGGCTCTGTTCTGCTCGCTGCTTCAGCGCATCTCTCCGGGCCTGCTCCTGAGGGGGCGCAATGACCAGGAGCAGTTCAAGGCCCCTTGTCCTGGACCATGGTCCTGACCTACAACTCTTTTAGCTTTTTTGAGGCAGGGTCTTGCTTTTGTAGTTCAGGTTGGTCCTGAATTCAGCCTTGAATTCAGCAGTCCTCCTGCCTCTGCCTCCTAAGTGCTGGGATTACAGGCATGAGCCACCAGGCCCAGCACTGTGGTACGTGGCACTGACTGCTGGTGGGCGTGAGCCACCGTGTCCAGCACTGTTGTATGTGGTTACTGGGGATCAAACCGGGGGTCCTTGTGCTTACAAGACGGGTGCCAGATCCACTGAGCTAATTCCCTGGCCCCTGACCCACAACTCTTGACAACCTCTCTCCCTCCCCCTTTTATCTCAACAAAGTCCAGCCTGCTAGGCAGGCATGTTGGTGCATACCTGTAATCCCGGCACTCTGGGAGGTAAGGCAGAAGTACAAGTTCAAGGCCACCCCAGATACTTTAACACCTTAGCGACCCTGTCTGTAAAGGTCCTAGGTTCAATCCCCACTTTGGGTGAGGGATCAACCCATTTCCACCAGGTTTGTGCAGGGACCTCTCTGGGTTTTATTGACATACCTGCTCTAGCTGGTGGACTTTATAGAAATACCGATGCCAGAATTCTGAATGAGAAACGGCTGCTGGAACCTGGAAGAGGGAAAGTAGAGGTGAGAATCTGGGAGTACTATATGGGCTTGGTGTCCCCAGCCTCACTGGTCTTTTCCCAGCCACTCTGGATTTCAGACACAGGACGAAGCTTTGCAGGGTCTGTTAGAGCCCTTCCACCCCCATCTCAGTTTCAGACCTACCTTTGCCAAGCAGGAAGAAAAAGAACGCCCATTAGGCTTTGCTGGCCCTTCCATTTCTCACCATTCTCTGAATGCCAGAAGCCTAGCAATCGGCCTCTTCATGCAGATCTTGGCTCGGGACTTGGCTGGTCTGGCTCTACAGGGTCTCCCTCTGCACACGGCCCGCCCACCTCCTGACACCTCAAGCCTGGAGCCAGCTGAGGTCCTGCCGGCTGGGCCCTCACCATCTTGGTGTAGAGGGCCCGGATGGAGGGGCTGCCTACAAGGAGCTCTGAGATCTCCCCCTTCTTCTCCTCCAAGCAGAACTCGGAAAGCCAGGCGTCAAACAATTCCGGGGGCCCTGCAGAGGGACAGACGCTGACGGTCAGTTCCCTGGGTGTGGGGAAGAACAAGGGACCTACAGAACCTACCTGAAACTGGACTGGACTGTGTGAGCTTTTTCAGACGAGAGCAAGTGTGTTCAGGGTGCTAAGGCCATAGACAAATGTATGGATTTTTTGAAGTTCCCTGGCCTATGGTGAGGAGGTCAGGGAGGGGCGGATGGTCCTGTTGAGATCAGAGTGTGGCACCTCAATGTTTTCCAGTAAGGACAGTCATCTTTACTTCCTCATGTCCCTGCTGGCATTGTAGCCCACTGACTGCCCTCCACAAACACAGTCACCAGTGGTCCCACCTTGCCAGAGCCAATGGTTGTGGCTCTGTCCACCCTCCTGTAACTATGCTACCATTTCTCCCCGGGAGCCACTGCATTCCTCTGGAAACATTCTTCCTGTGGCTTTTGTTCTTTTTCTCTTCCTTCTAGTTCTCTGGTCATTCCCTCTGAGTATCTGTGGGCTCCTAGTTTTCCTTTCCCTTTTCTTACCTCTTCTTTCTTTCTATTTTCTCCTGAGACAATCCATACTCAGCCCTGTGTTTCAATCCCCTGCTGGCTCTGGCCATCCCTGTTACTCTCTGCAATCTAAACTACCTTCCAGGGCTGCAGGTATGGGTTGTAAATATAGTACACGGTCATTTTCCTTTCCACACAGTTATCCATTAGAAACCCGGGGGCATTCCTAGAATTGTCCTTTATCTACTTGCTAATTTTTGCTTTTGAGACAGGTCTCATTACGTAGCCCAAGCTGGTCTTCGACTCTCTGTGATCCTCTTGCCTCCGCGTCCCAAGTGCTAGAATTACAGGTGTGCGCCAGCACACCCACTGCACTTGCTCTGAGCCCACCTCCTCAGGGTTCTTTGCACGTCCTCCTCTTCATATCACCTGCCTCTGAACTGCTCTTCCTGTTTGTTCTTTTCCTTCATCTGTCATAATGCTGCAAGGGCTGCTTTACGAAATGTAAAACCAATCTGTCCATCCATCTATCTATCTATCTTGCTCTATCCACCTATCTACATATTCTTGCTCCATCCATCCATCCATCCATCCATCCCTCTATCTACCTTGCAATACCAAGGATCCAACTCAGGCCTTTGTGCTTCCAAAGTGGGCACAGTCCCAGTTGCGCTAAATCTTCACTCCTATTTATTTATTTTTCTTTCTTTCTTTTTCTTTTATTTTTTTTTTTAAGGGTTTTTTTGTTTGTTTGTTTTTTGTTTATTTTTGAGACAGGGTCTCGCTTTGTGGTTCAGGCTGGCCCTGAGCTCAGCCTCAAACTCACATCACAATCCTCCTGCCTCTGCCTCCCGAGTGCTGGGATTACAGGCGTGAGCCACCACGCCCGGCACTGTGGTATGTGGTACTGGTTGTTGCTGGGGTGATTCTCCACGCCCAGTATTGTTATGTGGTTACCGGGATCGAACCCAGGTCCTTGCGCTTGCAAGACAGGCGCCGGAACCACTGAGCTATATCCCCGGCCCCCTCCTATTTATTTGTTTTTCTAAAACATAAAATCTGATTATCTCAGGCTTCAAAAGCCTTCAGTAGTTCTCTATGGGAGGGCTTTGCTATGTAGCGCAGGTGCAGGTTGGCCTCAACCTCCCAGTGATCCTCCTGATTCAGCCTCCTGAGTACTAAGGATTATAGGCATGTGCCACCTGCCCAGTTAAGGAAGGGCTTTTAAAACTAGGACTCTAGGCCTGGGGATTTAGCTCAGTGGTTTGGCAGCTGCCTGGCAAGTGCAAGGGCCCATCCCACATACAACAACGCTGGGCGTGGAGACTCGGCCTACCAGCAATCAGTACCACACACCACAGTGCCTGTAATCCCAGCACTGGGAGGCAGAGAGAGGCAGGAGGATTACTGTGAGTTGAAGGCTGAGCTCAGGGCCAGCCTGAACTACAAAAGTGAGACCCTGTCTCAAAACAACAACAAGAAAAATCCCTAGGACTCTAAGGGACAGGGATGCAGCTCAGTGGCACTGTGCCTAACTGCCAAGTGCAAGGTCCTGAGTTTGATCCCTGGTACTGCAAAAAAAACCTCAGAAAAAACTAGAATCTATGGAAGGTCTTCAAAGGGTCAAAGTGGAAAGGAGGCTTGTCATTTTTAACAGATTTCGAAAGGTTTCTGTTACTACGAAGGTCTATAAGCACTACTGGGAGCATACTGGGACAAGTTCAATGCTGAGAAGGGCATACAAAGCCACTTCAGGTGGGCTCACACCAGCATCTTGGTGGCCTTGACTCCAACACACATACTCTTTAATCTAGTGTCCCCTAAAACCTGGGGATTCCTGTTCTTTCTGGACTTTCAAATATGCTATTACTTTTTCTTGGTCTTCTATACTTCTAAAAGTAAAACTACTTTATTTCTAATTCACCCTTAAAACTTCAAGTGTCACTTCCTGAGCCCCACAGGCTGAGCAAGGTATCCTTCCTCTCGCTTCCTGTCTTTTAGCAGAAGCTGTCATTCCGATCCCACTGTCTCCCGTCTCTGTTTTATTCCCTCCTGTTGTTTCTCCCTCCTAGCAGCCTGTCCTGGAGGGGCTGGGGCAGATGGAGGACCTGACTTCTACCTGGTGTGCAGTTCCTGTAAGGTGCTAGGTGTGTGGCAGAGCTGAGTGAAGAGGGAGTGAGGATGGGAAGGAAGGTGGGTGGAGCGCGGGGAAGGGGCTGAGCATGTGGGATGAGAGGAACAAAATCTCTGCAGAGCTGGGGTAAAGCCAGCTAGGGTTCAGGGCGGCAAAGTGACCATCAGTCCATTCCAGACAGCATACGGTGTACACCAGTCTTACTCCAGTCCTGTCCAGTCCACAGGGGGCCTCTGACCTCCATATCTGAAGAGGACCCATACCCATGTCTGCTTAGTCTACCTACCCCACATGCCCACCCCCCGGGGATCCCCTTACCATCAGGTTCATTGCAGTAGGTTGCTGGGTCTGACTGCAGGCTGTAAAGGCGAGCCTGTGGACAAGAGAGACAAGAGATTCTGGGGTGCTGGGTAGACAGCACTGCTGCTTTGTCGAGTATACAAACCAGCTTCTTCCTTACTGGCTATCAAACTCACATGGCTTAATCCAAAACGGGGCTCTTACTAATCCACTCCCAAATACAGTATAAGGAGGCTACAAAATTATATGTATAAAATGCTTCTACAGTTTACGTGAGATTTGAAAAATGTCAAGGACAAACATTAATTGATAAGGTTCAGTTTTAGGGCTAAATTGTTAAATAATGTAACTATCCCTAAATTAAAGCCATTCATCAGAATTTCTTAGCTGAGTCTGACGGCACACATTTGTAATTCCAGTACTCTGGGAGGTGAGGCAGGAGAATTACAAATTACATACAGCCCAGCCTGGGCGACTCAGCCAGATTCCATCTCAAAAATGGGTAAATAAAGGATGGAGATGTAGCTCAGTGTGAAGGCTCTGGTTTCAATCCCTCATACCATAAACATGCAAAGATTTCTTAGGGTGCAGGTGTAGCTTAGTGGTATAGTGCTTATTTAGCATCCACGAGGCCAGTATTTATAACTCCAGCACCACCACCACCACCACCACCACTGAAATAAACAAAAACAAAACAAAACAAAAACTCACCTTAATTTTGTACCGTTTGCCAAGTAAATTAAAAATGTACCCAGTAGGGCCACAGACAGGCAAACTTAGCTGAAAAACGCAAGCCTCACTCCTGACCCATCATATGAAGACATTACTATATCTGTCTGCATCAGAATTTCAGCAAGTAGCATGGGTGAGGAGTTGTTAAAATTTAAAATCTTATTCAACAATGACAGCAGTTTCCACATGTTCACTCAGTGGTGGAAATGACGCTAGTGCTGAAAACAGGCTTAGAAAATCAGTACTTCTGGAATGGAAAGTCAATGGGATCACATGCAACAAAGAAGTCCAACGCCATGATGGCACAGAGAATTAAAAGGCAGCACAAATACACAACCAGTGTGGTTGCTTTAATAGCTCTAAGGACACCCTTTCTGCCTACACCATTTATTCATAATGGAAATTAAGCTTCTTTTTTGAGATAGCATCTTGGTACATTACTGAGGTTAGCCTGGAACTTGTGATCCTCCTGCTTTAACCTGCTGAGTAACTGGGATTACAAGTGTGGGCCACTGCACCTGGCTGGGAAATTAGTTTAACAGAAATATGGAAAAATGATGTGTCCAAAATGCTCTCTGAAAAGTGCTCATAAAATTGAAAGCTGAAAGGAATCCAAATAGGTAACACTAAGTAAATAACTGCATACATGCTATTTTCACTTGTAAGAATTTAAAGACATTAAAAGTGACAGTGACTAGAAAAGAGACTAAGAGTTTATTATACATTTTAAAAAATGTGTATTACAGCCAGGCATGGTGACACAAGCCTATAGTCCCACCACTTAGGAGGCTAAGGCAGGAGTATTGCTATGAGTTTGAGGCCAGCCTGGATGTTAAAATACAGTTAAAAAATAAAAATAAAGTTGGGCCGGGGAGTTAGCTCAGTGGTTCCAGCGCCTGTCTTGCAAGCGCAAGGACCCGGTTCGATTCCCCGGTTACCACATAACAATACTGGGTGTGGAGACCCACACCCAACAGCAACCAGTACCACATACCACAGTGCCGGGCGTGGTGGCTCACGCCTGTCATCCCAGCACTCGGGAGGCAGAGGCAGGAGGATTGTGATGTGAGTTTGAGGCTGAGCTCAGGGCCAGCCTGAACCACAAAGCGAGACCCTGTCTCAAAAAACCTAAAAAAATAAATAAATAAATAAATAAATAAATAAATAAAAAATAAAAATAAAGTTAAAATAAAGCATATTAGAAAATTGCCTTTAAAAAAAAAAAAAACACAATTTTTTTTGCAGTACTGGGGATCAAACTCCATCTCTTATGCTTCCAAGGTAAGAGCTTACAACTTGAGCTAATTCTCCAGTCCACAAAGCTGCATTTTTAAAGTGGTTATTTTGTTAAAAGAAAAAACCTTGCAACCCTAGCTACTTTGGAGGGTGAGGCAAGAAGATCTCAAATTCAAGGCAAACTTGGGCAACTTAGCAACTTAGTGAGATCCTGTCTCAAAATCTGAAAAAAGGCTGGGAATGCAGTTCATCGACTTAGTACCCCGGGTTCACTCTCTAGTATTTCAAAGAAACAAACAAAAATACCAAAAATGGCTAGTGATATAGCTCAATGGTAGAGTACTTACCTACCATATGAGAGGCTTGTAAGTTCAATCTCTTATACAGAAAACGAAACAAGAACATAAAAAGAAAAAACTTCAAATTACCCATATATATATATATATATATATATACACATATATATATATATAAATTATAGATCAACAAGGAATCAGGGCTGTCTCTGGGGGACAGGATTATGGATTTAGAGATGCAGAAACTATGTTCTCCTACTTAGTTCTCCATCTGTTTGGCCCGAACACCTGTTGGTGTTGTGAGTAAAGTTGGGAGCCAAAACCCTGTGTCTACAATGGAGGCCGCTGGTGAATACCTTGGTGCCATCATAGGGCTCGGCTGTGCCAGAGGGTGTGCCCATCAGGGTGATTACGTCACAGTCGATGGTTTTGTCCGGCGAGGGGGCAAAGGTGTCTGAGATCACACCGAGGAAGTCCGACAGCCCCTTCCTCATTTTTTCTGTTGCGCCTGAGGAGCCTTCAGTCTGGAAAGAGAACCAAGAGGGAAGCAAGTGCCCGAGGAACAGGCCAGAAATCTAGGAAAGGGGGTGGTATGGGAGCAGGTGGGGAGCATCAGGAGAGGGTGCACTATGTGTGAGGGTCAGGGAAAATGGTCACCGGTCCTTTACCTCCTCTCAGGGGCTAAAGGAAAGAGGCAACCAATGCTCCTCCTCCACCAGATGGGGATGCAGGATGGGGTGGTAGAGATCAGAGCAGAGACTTTTAAGTGTTTCACCAAAACGTCAAGACCAATCAGGCTGTAATCCCAGTACTAAGAAGGCTGAGGCAGGAGGCTTGCCATGAGTTGGAGGCTAGCCTGGGCTATACAGGGAATTCAAGGCCAACCTTGCCCCCCACCCGAAGTGGAATAAACCTTGCCCCCACCTGAAGAATAAACTGGAGATAGTGGTGCACACCAGTAATCCCAGGATGTGCTAGGCTGAGGCAGGAGAATTGTCATGGATACAAGGTCACCCTGGGATACACAGTGAGTTTGAAATGAGCCTGGACTACACAGTGAGACTCTGTGTAAAAAAAAAAAGGAAGAGTGGGCTGGGGAGTTAGCTCAGTGGTTCCGGCGCCTGTCTTGCAAGCGCAAGGGCCCGGGTTCGATTCCCCGGTAACCACATACAATACTGGGTGTGGAGACTCATGCCCAGCAGCAACCAGTACCACATACCACAGTGCCGGGGGCGTGGTGGCTCACGCCTGTAATCCCAGCACTTGGGAGTCACAGGCAGGAGGATTGCTGTGATGTGAGTTTGAGGCTGAGCTCCGGGCCAGCCTGAACCACAAAGCGAGACCCTGTCTCCAAAAAAAAAAAAAAGGAAGAGTGAGTGGACCCACATCTTAGACATTTCAGCAGGGCAGGGCCTGTGAGTAGGCAGAGTGTTGGAAAAGGCACTAATTTTGAAGCAGGACATGAAACTGAATCCTAGATCTAATACTTAGTTGGTTATGAAGCAAAACACCTCTCTATGTTTCAGTATCTTGATTTATAAAATGTAGATAAATATATATTCTTCATAGGATTACTATGAAAATAAAGGGTATAGATAATACCTGGGACACAGCAGAAACCAAGTAAAGAGCAGAATTATAATATAACAATTAATAATCATCATTATTCAAGAAGTAGAATATTTAGTACAAACAGTTGGGAAAATATGGCTAAGAACAAATAGCTTTGCCTTGCCTGGGACCTCCAAACTAGTCTAAGGTCAGCACATGGAACTCCTGGACAGGGCAGGTGGGAGAGCCAGCTTGAGCCACATAGGTCAGAATACCCTGCAGGCAAGGTGGAAAATTGTGGAAAATTGAAATGCTTACTTTTTTTTTTTTGGTTTTTTTTTGAGACAGGGTCTCACTTTGTGGTTTAGGCTGGCCCCGAGCTCAGCCTCAAACTTCACATCACAGCAATCCTCCTGCCTCTGCCTCCCGAGTGCTGGGATTATAGGCATGAGCCACCACGCCCGGCACTGTGGTACGTGGTACTGGTTGCTGCTGGGGTGAGTCTCCATGCCCAGTATGGTATGTGGTTACCGGGGATCGAACCCGGGCCCTTGCGCTTGCAAGACAGGCACCGGAACACTGAGCTAACTCCCCGGCCCTGAAATGCTTATTTTTTTATTTTTTATTTTTTTTAAGGTTTTTTGAGACAGGGTCTCGCTTTGTGGTTCAGGCTGGCCCTGAGCTCAGCCTCAAACTCACATCACAGCAATCCTCCTGCCTCTGCCTCCCAAGTGCTGGGATTACAGGCGTGAGCTACCACGCCCGGCACTGTGGTATGTGGTATTGGTTGCCGCTGGGGTGAGTCTCCACACCCAGTATTGTTATGTGGTTACCGGGGACTGAACCCGGGTCCTTGCGCTTGCAAGATAGGTGCCGGAACCACTGAGCTATATTCCCGGCCCGCTTATTTTTGATTAAGTTGCCCAGCTAGGCAATTTAAACCCAGAACCTGTCATAGTGCATAGCATACTGGTACGGCTATACAACCATATTTGTTGAACGAAAAAGAAATAAATCAATCAATAAGTAAATGGTATCTCTGTTACTGGCTCTGCTATTGGCATGGTTACTATTTGTCATTCATGTGTATCAGTAGCTGTGGTTAGCAAGTACAGCATTTTATAAAAGGATTCAATAAAATAAGCTTGCCATTAAAACCCTCCAGACTCTTGTTTCCCTGACTTCTTTCCTTTATTTCTTTTTTCTGGTTTTTTTTTTTTTTAAATAGGGTGTTGTTTACGTTGCGCAGGCGGGTGTTCCGTTCCTGGGCTCAAGAGATATGACTGAGCCTCCTGAGTAGCTGGTATTACAGATACATCTCAGTGCCCAGCTCAAAACTTGTTTTTCCTAACAGGGCCTCTTATCTCAAGGTCAGTGATTCAGCTGGTGATCAAATGAAGAAACTACAATCTGTTCCAATGTTAAGAGAAAATCTAATATAAAAACAGGTATACTGAACTTCACTGGAAAATTAAGAGATATGTGAAAATATCTTTGACCATCTCCAGACTCTATAATCTAATGCCTGTCTCTCAAGAGCATTTTACTTACATGTCTAGCTAGTAAGAAGAGGGCCAATGATAATATAAATAGGCACAAAGCTAGCATGGCTGAAGTAAGCAGGAACATTTTCTTTTTTATTAAGAGAGGGTCTTGCTTTGTAGTTCAGGCTGGCTCTGAACACACTATGTAGCCTAGGCTAGCCTCGAACTCACAGCAGTCCTCCTGCCTCTGCCTCCCGAGTGCTACCATTACAGACATGAGCCACCATGCCCAGCGAGTAAGAATACCTTCTTGCTGGTGATACCTGCCTATAATCCTACCTACTCAGATAATAAATAATCCTAATAATAATGAGAATAATAATAATCCCAGCTACTGAGGATCCAAATCCAAAAACAGTCTGGAGAACCTAGAAAGACCTAGCCTTAAAAAAATAAGATAAAGAAAAAGAGACAAAAATTTAGCAGAGAATGCTCATTATAGCTCTGTGTACAATACTAGAAAAACTAAAACAGGAAAGTAGGAATTAGTTAAACCCATATAATAAAATTAATGCCATTTGCACACTGTTTGGAGAATGAGGTTGCAATGATTAAGTTAAAATGTCGGTTAAAAAACAATTTTCAGGGCTGGGGAAGTAGCTCACTGGTGTCTCTAGCCTGCCTGGCAAGCACAAGGTCCAGAGTTCGATCCCTAGTACTGCCAAAACAAAAAACAGAAGAAAATATAGCTTTCAGTTGACCCTGTTTTTAAAGAAGAAAAGCTTTATAGGGATATATCCCCAAAAGAATAACAAGTCATCTCAGGACCACAAAATTATGGGTGCATCCAGGTTAGTCTTTACGTTCTCTTTTTTCTTTTGCTTTACTGTATTTGCTAAATGTTTTTACAATGACTTTGCTATTGGAAACCTTTGTTAAAATAATACAGAAGTGGGAAAAACAGCAGCACCTAATATGTACATGTGTATGCTTCACAAACACAGTTCTTTCCAAATAAGAGGAAAAACCAACCCCCATATCTTCTCAGGCTCCCCTGACAGACAGGCGGGGAGGAAGTCCCCCCAGGGCCCCACGGCAGGTACTCACAGTCAGCTTCTCCTTGACCACGCTGGCTGTGGCTGCGATGGTACAGGCTGTGTCATGCTGTACCACCTGGGTGAACTCCGTCAGGTCCCGCTTCATGAACTCTAAAGCCTCAGAGGACTGTGGGAAGACAGAGAAGGTAGCAGAGCCAGTTTGGTCACTGTGCTTCTCCAGTAGCAAACACACACATAGAACTCTCCAGACACAGGAGCCTGGGCTTGGTGACAGCGTTTAGGTGTCCCAATTCTAGGATTTGGGATTACCAGATGGCAGCAAGCATAAGGAAATCCAGCTCCTCCACCTGGCAATCACAGCCATGTGGCCAGGAGTGAGTCTCATCTAGTGCTTGGTTTTCTCCTTATAAAAGGTGGGAGGTAGACTAGGTTAGGGATTCTCTGAAGCAATCTGTGGGAAGGGACATTTACAGCCTGAAATCAAACAGACTCGATGAACTGCTTGATATGCTTTAAGTCATACGTGTTTCAAATTTCAAATAACTTGACAAAGATGGGTGTGGTGGCACATGCTTGTAATTCTAGCACACAGGAGGACTGTTGTGAGTTTCAGCCTGACCTACACAGTGAGTTCAAGACCAGCATGGACCACACAGTGAGAACCTGTATGGAAAACAAATAAACAAAACAACTGAACTTCCTTCCCATAAAATCATCCAACCAAAAAAACCACAAAAAACAAAAAGGGTTAGGGATTTAGCTCAGTGGTTCCAGCACCTCCCTGCCTCACAAGTGCAAGGTCCCAAGTTCTATCCCCAGTACTAAAGACAAAAATAAATAAACAAAAAGTTAACTAATTTGAAAAAAAGTGTGACTTTTTTTTTTAAGTCAAAGAAGGGAGGAGCAGAGTCTCCTAGGCCTTCTCAGTTCCACCATTTGTGGGTGCTAATCACCCATAATGCTCCTATGGGCTGAAATGATACTTGCTCTGTTGAACCAACCCAATCTGCTTCTCAGCTGCACTCAAACTACAAGTCCTCACACAGCCTTCCACATTTTGCCATTCATAGAGCATACTCGCCATCTCTAGGATGCCGTTCTGGGGCATCTTTGTGCTCGCCCCACCCTACAAACTCTTTCATGCCACAAGATATCAACACCTGGGATTTTTTTTTTTTAGGTGTTTTGAGACAGGGTCTCGCTTTTGTGGTTCAGGCTGGCCCTGAGCTCAGCCTCAAACTCACATCACAATCCTCCTGCCTCTGCCTCCCGAGTGCTGGGATGACAGGCGTGAGCCACCACGCCTGGCACTGTGGTATGTGGTACTGGTTGCTGCTGGGTGTGGGTCTCCACACCCAGTATTGTTATGTGGTTACCGGGGAATCGAAGCCGCGCCCTTACGCTTGCAAGACAGGCGCCGGAACCACTGAGCTAACTCCCCGGCCCAACACCTGGGATTTTTAAAGCACGAGTTTGATTGTTCTGCTGAGTTTTCTGTCAACTTCCATTAGCCCAAAAGTCTGTGAGTGGGGCAGTTTCATGTATGAGCTAGAGGCTTCTCAGGGGGACAGGACTCAGGCCTCTATCCCAGACTCCAGACCCCTGCATTTGGAGTGAAAGGAAAATTTATCTTTTCATGTCTCAGACACAGACTTCATTTTGTACATCTGCATTCTCACCACCTCAGTCCAGCCAACCTGCTCTTCCATCCGGGCTCCTCCCAGATGGAAGCTATCGGATACCTCTCCTATAGTTTCCTTGACAGCCAGTGGGAGCTCTTTCAGTCAGGGCTGACCAAACTGTCCCCTGCTTTACATCCTTTGGTAAGAGAAAGTATAGATTCTTTACCTTCACTTCCTAGTCCTATAAAACCCACCTTCAGGAAGACTCACCTTCTCCACTACTATGCACCTTACCAAGAGCCAAATGGCCTTCCTCAAATCTCTCAAATGTCCTAGCATCTTCTCTACCTCAGGTAGCTGGAACACATTAGCCCTCTCCCTGAAGCTACGTCAAATCTTCAGAAGAAAGAAGCAAGCAAACACACTAAATGAGCCTCTCACCTGTTTAACTCTTGTTCACCCTTCAGGTCCATGCTTTTGTGTCACGGCCACAGAGACGTCTGTCTGCTTTACCTGTTCTTTTGCATTTGTCATGCTTTATACTCTCCGTTACTCAGGCCTGGGTACACTATGAGTTCCATGAATACAGAGCCCACATACTTTGTTCAATGATATTCATTCTCAGGAAAAATGAGACTTAGTCGTGTCATAAGCTGGTACAAATTCTCAATGTTGAGTGTGATCATAATGTGTATATATAATGTACCAATAAAAACTTAAAAAAAACCAACCCATACACATCTCAGGGCATTTTTAATTACACAATCACCTACACAAGTACCCAATGACTTGTTGTCTTCCCCACTGGACTGTAAGTGTGAGTGAACACACACGAACAGGTATGGCGCTTGCCCTGAAGAAGGCCACAGTCTATGGGGGCAATAATAGACCAGTGTGCAAGGGCAGAGCAGTAACTGGCATATTAT
>PVIR01035193.1:0-16630 GCA_004026965.1 Petromus typicus | reverse complement strand
CAAGAGCTAGCTATTATAAGTTGTGCTGCTCTGAATTGGCAGTATCCATGTAATATGATGACTTTAACTCTTATGGGAGAATCCTAGAAAGTGGAGAGGTGGGTCAAATGTAATTTCTAATTTTAATTTTTTTTTTTTTTTTTTTTTTTTAGATAGGGTCTCACTTTGTAGTTCAGGCTGGCCCTGAGCTCAGCCTCAGACTCACATCATAGTAATCCTCCTGCCTTTGCCTCCTGAGTGCTGGGATTACAGTACTGAGCCAGCACTCCTGGCACTGTGGTATGTGGTGCTGGTTTCTGCTGGGCGTGCCCAGTATTGTATGTGGTTACCGGGGATCGAACCCAGGCTCTTGCGCTTGCAAGCCAGGCGCCAGAACCATGGAGCTAAATCCCCGGCCCTAATTTTAATTTTTTGATAAATCTCCATACTGATTTCCATAGCAGTTGAACTATTTTACATTTCTAGTGAGAATATAGACTTTCTTTTTTCCTAACACTTTTTCACATTCCCAGCATTTTTTATTCTTTGATTATGTCCATCAACAGATAAATGGATAAAGAAATATGATATTTACACTCAATACAGTACTACTCTCCCATATAAAAAGATAAGCTTGAGCCAGTCATAAGCAGATGGTGCAATTTGAGAACATAAGGTTAAGTGAAATAAATTAGATACACAATCTTAAACATCACATACTTTCTCTGATATGAGCGACTCTAAGGAGGAAAATAGAAGATAGACAACTAGCAACAGGAAGAAATTAAAACAATTTCCCAAATTATTTATTTCATTCATTGTTTCAAAAATATTTTAAGATAAGTGCTAATTGGTTTAATTTATACTTCTCATTTATTTTATTTATTTAAAGGAAAGTTTTACACACAAAAAAGAATCACAGGATCTTTAAATTAATGAAGTTTAGTTTAAAATTAAGCATTATTCTTTAGGGAACAGTGTATGATATGAACTATTAAATAATAAATCCCCATAGTGAATCATTCCAAATTTTCTACATGTTTACTTTTCAATAGATATCATTATTTTTCAGCTATCAATAGCAAATAATCATTGTAAATAAAATATTATTGGTAATATTATATTTTTTTCTAAAACATTTTTCTCTGTACAATTTCACAAACCTATTATCAAATTTGTGTTTCATTTAGATGCATATTTCTATTGTTTTTATTTTAATATTTTATTAGAAGTTATGTTTTACCTGGTGGAGTATTATCAGTTTGCCTGACAGGTGTTTGTGTGTGTTTTCTCTTTTATTACTCCATTAATTTTTTTTAAAAAATCCTCATGAAAATATATTGAGGATTGTGAGTTTCATGTTGATAGTATGAAACAGGCCTCATCACATCCATTTTCACATCTTTTGTCAGTAAAGGACGATATTTAAGCCAAAGGTGCTACTCTTAACTTAGCCATTGGGTGAAAATGGCCCACAGTTTTCATGGGCTCTGATTTCACACATGATTACCTCACTCATTTCCACTTCGTTTCAAAGATGGTAGCAAGCTGACCTATACTTGCAATGGAGAATTAAGTCCAATATGCAAGGGAAAACCTCAACCAATAGACTCAATAAAAATCCTGAAAAATTCAAATCAATTTCCAGTTCACTCAGATTTTCAAATATCATGCAATATTTTACTGCTTTACTGTAAGGCAAGAGAAGCAACATTTAAAATGAAAAATAAAGTAAATTATTTCTGAATAATTTTATATGAAAGATTCATGATACAAATTTCAGATACAAAAATACAAACTTT
This sequence comes from Petromus typicus, assembly GCA_004026965.1. Classification (NCBI taxonomy): domain Eukaryota; kingdom Metazoa; phylum Chordata; class Mammalia; order Rodentia; family Petromuridae; genus Petromus; species Petromus typicus. The sequence goes on along the minus strand of PVIR01035193.1, from coordinate 14,849 downwards.
ATAAATTCAACATTTTTAAGAAACTAGTATTTTGGGCTGGGGAGTTAGCTCAGTGGTTCCAGCGCCTGTCTTGCAAGCGCAAGGACCCGGGTTCGATTCCCCGGTAACCACATAACAATACTGGGTGTGGAGACCCACACCCAGCAGCAACCAGTACCACATACCACAGTGTCGGGCGCGGTGGCTCACGCCTGTAATCCCAGCACTCGGGAGGCAGAGGCAGGAGAATTGTGATGTGAGTTTGAGGCTGAGCTTAGGGCCAGTCTGAACCACAAAGCGAGACCCTGTCTCAAAAAACCTAAAAAAAAAAAAAAAAAAAGAAACTAGTATTTTAAGATTTCTAAAACAAATAAGGAAAGGGATACAGGATCAATATCATTTAACATTAAATGACTATATCTTTCTCCTCCAATACATTAGATTTAAAAAATATATGTACTTCACCATATTGGACAAATTACCATAACACAAGAGAAGACATTGTCTAAGGCGTAGAGTATGCAATGCAGAGATACCTGCTTCTTCCAGCCAATTAGCATGCAATCTACTGGATCATCTCTGCTTTTGTGTTTGCTCAGATATAAGAACAAATTTCTGACAAAGTGGTGTCGGTATCCCATGGATACAGACTGCTACTCTTTTATGGAACAATTATGAAAATAACTAAAAATACCTCTTTTTGTACAGATAGAACCAAATTTGTGTGAAGGGCCACAGTCAAATTAAAAAATATATTCCTACTTGAGAGAGGTTGTGTTAAGGTGTCAGGTAAATTAGAAGATCAGAAATTCACAGGTAGATACTTTCAGCTACTTCCTGAAAATCTAAATGTTAATGAAAGTGTTAAGTTATAAGGGTAGCTCCTTCCTGCAGCTGTGAGAAGTGGTGTATTTCATACCAGTCTATAGTCACAGAATATATGAGGATGTCGGCGCCTCCCCGATGCTGATAGCGTAATGACTTCAGCCCTCATTATCACAGAGTGTGTGACAGCATGAATCTATATGTGGTCTAGCATTTGAATTTCTTAAGAAAGCTATTGGAAAGGACAAGTACTAGATAAAGATAAGGTATAGAATGCCTTTAAAAAGCAGTTTTCATGTCTTTAAAGGCTTCCATTTCCATACTGCTTGGGATAAAACTAATGGTTAGATAATTTCATCATATCCTCTACAATGTCAGGCGGTACTTACCAAATTCTATGGTAGTTCATATGATAGTCTCTGACAAACTTTCAGACAAAATACATTTCTGAGTACACTGTTACCCAAATTGTAATATCAAAATATCATACTTCTTATAAAATCTCAATTTAATGTGTTTGGGAGAAGAGTTGTTATATCAGCAAAAGCAGTGGTTTGAAAAAAGATTATAGTTAAAAAATAAACTTTTACAACTCAGAGACATTAACTAGCTGATCACATTAGGATGTATTTAATTTAAAAGACAAAATTATCTGGAGAAAAAGAGAGGTAGAAAAGACATTCATGTAACATGGCAGGGCTGCTGATGGCCTTTGAGGAAACCAAATTATTAATATTAATGCCTGTGTCCTTAGAATATAAAAACTTTCAGATGTGTGAAGATTAGAAATGAATATCACAGAGAAGAGTTGCATTCTTTCAATGCTTAACATCAGGGCAGAGGTAAAGGAATTGTGAAAGAGAAAAACTGAAGCCCGAGATCTCTGTAGAATTACAGAGTGGGAATCAAAGGTAATGGTTAGACTACATGCACCATGGGAAATTTAAACCAGATCTGATAAGGACATTGTACTTTCCTCACAGCCTGAAAGCTGGATTAAAGCTTATGTCCTCTGGATCTTTCAGGGACATGAGACAGAGAACAGTGTGCAAAGTACACACGCATGTGGCTCCGGGGCCAAAGCATCTGTATCTAAACATGCTCAAATAAATAATGAAGGCAATAAATATTCTTCTTTTCTTTTTTCATTGGTACCACCACCGCAATTATCACAGATTTTTTTTCTACTATTTGCTAACCTATTAAAGACTGTGATCCTGCAAAACAGATCGTAGAGAATTGCTTTCTCTTTTGGTAGAATTTTAAAATTCTTTATTTTAAAAAAAATCTCCCACCAGGTGAAATCAATGTAGAATATTAAAATAGGGTTTTAGCTCTAAAAATCTGAATTATTCTCTTTTAGGTTGTCCATAAAGATCACTCACTCATACTAAATAAAAACTGCCTTCATTTTGTTCTATAGAAGTTTATTAAAGATGAATAAAATTAAATCATAATGAAGATAATTCTAAAATATCCAATTTAAAAATTAACTTCATATTATTTCAACACTTTCACTTAGTTTCCTGAGGTATTTCTAAGAGTTATGTGAAGCATATAAATTGATATTTCACTTTTGGCTCTTTATTTTTATCAATATGGGGTTTAAAAACCGTAAGTCACTGAAAAACATCCTAATCTCATCTTTTCAACTCTACATTTATAAATTTCATATCTTGTAAAATTCTTATTAATAAAAATATAACATTTATGTAGCTAATACAGAAGGATTACTTGCACATTGATTTGGCTACATAAAAATATTCAGAAGCATGTCTCTAAAGCAGACTTTAATTAATACTTTAATTATAGATGCAGAACCCACACAAATAATAATTCAAAAATATTCCATTGATATATATAAAATATAGTGACAAATGTTCTCATTTTGAGGGGATTTTGAAAGATTGGTATAGAAAAATGAATTCTATTAAATATACATTTTTAAGTCAGAGAAACTGTTGCAATAGGTTTGGTCTCAACTTCATTTAAGTTGATTATCATAAAGCAGAACATGAAAGCCTTAAACAAGTAATTTTCTTAAAGTTCCTGGCAAATTTACACTTCCAGAGGAAATTCAGTTCCATCAGGACTAGATACCCAGGCATTTGGATAGTTGGATTTTAGTTTATGATGTTTGAAGGCAGGTGTGTTTTACAAACCCATGTTCTTCAAAATTGCAATACATATTTCCTTTCATGTATGGAAAAGAAATATCTTAGTGATCTCAAGGTCTTATAATAAAAGGGTGGTTTTCTTTGAAATGACTCTCACTTACTCATAACCTTCAGATTTCAGCCTGGTTGAAAGACATCATTCTGCTTCTTAAACCCACTCTTTCGAAGCTCCAGATATTTTTTTTCAAAATCAGGATTTGTAAGGGATATCATTTCCTGCTCTCTGTCCACACTAGGTTCTAGAATGCAGCTTTTACTCACTAGATAGAATCCTGGGATTGATTGTCCTCTTTTTCTCTGTTTCTTTCCTCACCTCATCTCTTCCTCATTAATAAAGCTAATAACATAGATACACAGGAATTTTAGATTCCAAAGTTTCCATTTTTGCACCTTAATGAAAGCACACCTAAATTTTCAAATGACATGAAAAGCCAGAAATTAAAATGGTGGGAAAACCCACACCAAATTTACAAACGGGGTCTCATTCATGCCACATACCTCCCTCACTACCATTTCCAGAACCATACAATAACAGCAGGCAAGGTTCTGGGGTATTTAAAATTTTAGAATCTCACATCAATCATGAACTATTCCATACCATGGGAAAATAGTTAGATGAAAGCACACCAGTACACAAAATAAGCCACAAGGTAAATGCTCTTCCTTATTCTTCAACATTTTGCTAGAGTCCCGTGAGCCACACAAAAGCACATCTTTTCAGCTGACCTAGTCCTCTTACCACCAAAGCAGAGCTTCCTAACCTTTGGCTGCCACTATAGCTGGTGCTTCCAGTTGCTTAGTTCCTGGCTCTGATGCCCAGATCTGTGTTGTTTGGACTTTGCCCAGAAACATCAGAACTTCCTACCTACCTTGAGCTTAATTAAGGTTATTTAACCTTCAACCTTCCTCAATCAATAGATTGCCAGTTGAGTAATCTAATATCCATACTTCAGAAAAAAATGTATTTATTTATTTTTGGAAGTGGAGATAACTTCTAGAAATTCCCAGAAATTCAGCTATAGTGCTGGTCACCCAATAATTATCAACCCCATTGATCAACCCCGTTGAACTCATTTTCCTTGTCAAGACAAATGGAGAATTTAATATTTGAAGCAAATACCAGCTGTTGAACAAGATCATCATCTGAAATCAATACTCCTCCGTACAGTTTTCTCGACCTGCTTGATCAGCTTGAATCAGCTGTGATTTATTTCAAGTGAAACTCCCCAACAGGGTTAGAAGTGAGCCAGAGAGGAGGGAAAGTGTAATACATCTCAATCAGGACCTGAAAGAAAATAGTTTTTAAAGGAATGTGTGAAAACTGTTTTCAGATCCTCAAGATAATTTTGAATATTTGGTAATATCACTTGGTCTCATAGGATACACTTTTTATTTTAGCATACCCTAAAAGTGATTTCTAAGATCAAATTAGAAAGTTATATTAGCACATATTTGAATAGAAGTTAGCATATTTGTGTAACTCCAAAAAATATATCTCCTAATAATTGAGAAAAAGAAGAATTACTAATTAAATGATTTGGGAGATAACTCTATTGGTAATGTTAGCACTAGCAGTCATGAACTCCTACCTTATGCAGTTAACCAAAACAATTGTGTGGATTAAAGACATGAGTTAAATGTAGATTTAGGGGTCTATTGCTATTATATAGATAAAGTTTTGAGACACTTAGAAGAAAATTAGTGAATAGTTATATTGCTTATGTTTGTTATCCTAGAGGAATTTTATGGTAAACATTAAAAAGTGGAACATCTCTACCTATAATACACTGAGAAGAAAGTGTCTGTGACTTATAAAAGATGATTCTCTAAAATGTAGAAAAATGATTATTCTTTTGGCAGCATCAAAATTATTTACTTATTTTTAAATCTTTATCAAGATAATTATCAAAAACAGATTAACAGATAAACAAAACAAAAAAATCATATAAAACAAATGACTTGTTTAGGCAAAGTTGTATTCCATTGTGTATCTGCATGTTTTCTTTAACCGTTCATCTCTTGGTAGACCTGTCGGACACTCTCAAGATTGAGCTGTTGTGAACTGTACTTCTGTAAACATGAGTGTGCATGGATCACTGCAGTAGGATGTCTTTAACTCTTATAGGCAGATGTCTAGAAGGGAAAGAACTGGGTCAAGTGGAATTTCTATCTTTAGTATCTTGATGAATCTCCATGATGAGTTTTGTAGTGGTGATATCAGTTTATACTACCTCCAACAATCAAGAGAGACTCTGTTTTCCCTGCAGCCTTGTCATTACTTGTTTGTGAGTTATTGGATACCCATATTTCTGATGTGATGTGGAATCTCACTGCTGTTTTAATTATCACTTTTCAAATGGCCAGCAATGCTGAATATGTTTTCATCTACTTGTCAGGCATTTGTACTTCTCTTAAGTACCTGTTCATTGCAGATGTCCATGTTCTTATTGGGTTTTTAAATTTAGAGGTTCAATTTTTTTCTGAAATTTTTATATATTCTAGATGTTAATATTTTCTTTAATGAGCAGCTGGCAAAACTTTTGCCCATTCTTTAAGTTGTCTTTTCACTCTATTGGTGGTTTCCTTTGCTGTGTCAAGCTTTTTAATTTAATGTGATCCCATTCATTGATTCTTGGTATATTTCTTGCAAAAGCAGAGTTCCATTTAGAAATCCTTTGCCTATTCTGTGTCTTCAAGAGTTTTACCTTTTTGTCTTCCAGCACATTATTTCCTTCTTTTTTTTGTCAGACAGAGTATCGCTTTGTAGTTCAGGCTGGCCCTGAGCTCAGCCTCAAACTCACATCACATTCCTCCTGCCTCTGCTTCCTGAGTGCTGGGATTACAGGCATGAGCCACCACGCCCGGCACTGTGGTATGTGGTACTGGTTGCTGCTGGGTGTGGGTCTCCACGCCCAGTATTGTTATGTGGTTACCGGGGATCCAACCCGGGTCCTTGCACTTGCAAGACAGGCGCCAGAACCACTGAGCTATATCCCCGGCCCACATTATTTCCTTCTTAATAAATCTTTGATCCTTCTTGATTTTAGTTTGGTGCTTGGTGAGAAATAGAGATCTAGATTAAATCTCTGGCATGTGGATAACCAGTTTTCCCAGCAGCACTTGTTAAAAGGCGTTGTCTTCCTCCAGTGAAAGCATTTGGCCCTTTTGTCAAAGATGAGGCAGTTGAGTGTACCTACAGGTGTTTCTCTTATCTTCTGTTCTGTTCTACGGATCCACGTGTCTTTTGTTGTTGCCACAATCATGATGTTTTTAGTCCCTGCAGCTTTGTAGTATAACTTGAAGTCTTGGATTTTAGTACCCTCGATCTTGTCTTTGTTGCCCAGAATTGCTTTTGCTATTTGAAGTCCCCTCAGATTCCATATTAATTTTTAAAGTTTGCTTTCTCTAGTTCTCTGGGAATTCTATAGGTATTTTCATTGGGATTACATCAGATTTATAGAATAGTTTTGACTACATTGGTTCTGCCTAGGCAGGACAAAACGTATCTTTGCAGAGCAATGTATTTTTCATTGTAGAGGTCTTTCACCTCCTAGTTTACATTAATTCCTAAGTGTATCATTTCTCCTGATGCTACTGTGGAAGTTTTTTTTTTTTCCCCTAACTTCTCTCTCAGTGAATTTATTATTGGCGTACAGAAATATTATGATTTTTTTTTTTTTAGTATTGACTTTGTATCTGCTATGCCACTGAACTTGATTATTAATTCTAGAAGTCTTTTGCTGGAGGTCTGTGGGTTTTGAAGATGAACATTTTTATTTTATAAAGAGCTTTTTATGAGTAAATGTGAAAGAAAGATATAAAATAGGATAATGGATTAAAAGGCCATAGAGAAGAACATAAGTGAGCAGGATATATATGGAGAACTTCAACTTTGTTGTTTGAAAGTAAATTCTAATAAAATACAATATGCTACTAAAGAATAATTGCTAGCTGTTTCTAGAGAGAAATACTTTTGTCTGTTTTGCACTAGGGAAAAATTTTAAGATAATCTCTTTATTAAGTAGGAACACTTACCTATCAAAAGCTTACAAACATGTATATGTTTGCCTTGGACACATGAGTTCTATTCTTAAGAATTTTCTTTGAAGGAAATATTCATACTTTCTGGTTATTTTGTTTTAATAAACTGAATTTATTGGTACATTCTAGATATACATTATGATCACATTCCTCATTGGGAATTTGTACCTATACATGATGTATCTTGGTTCTTGTTTTTTCGCATGTCCCTGTTCTCCTTTCAAACTCCCCCCATATACATGAGTTTAACAAAAGTAAAACTTATATGGTTATATTTTGAATGAGCATTGCTTTGTAATATTGAGATAGTCAAATGCTACAGAACTTGAAATTTGGTAAATGTGTTTGTGCATGTACATGATTGTGTGATTATATTAATGCAATAAAAACACTAACTTTTTGAAATCATATTAATTTAGAATATTTAACAATATAGAAATGATGCCACAGTATATATAAGTGATTTTTTAAAAAGGCAATAAACATTGCATGTTGCAACTATGTCTGGAAGCTGAGAGTAACAGAATGGTTGTTGTAACAACTGACTTATTTTATTTTATTCCTTCACTCTTATGCATATTCCATTTTTCCTAGAGCTAGCATGCAATAATTTAAGTCAGAAAAAATTATTATCAACGATGCAAAAAATACTTTATTAACACAAATAAATTTGACTGCATATTAGAATTATTAGGGGAGGATAAATAAAACCACATCTCAGTTTTAACATAATTTTTTGATCAAAATGGTTTTTTGTTTGTTTTCTTAATGATGATGATGATGATGTTTTCAACATGATTCTCAAGTGCTTCCTAAGTAGTCAGACCACGATTAGTTCACAAACTGGCTTTTGGATGTGACTGGAATAACTTCTCAGGATATTTTGAAAATCAGGCAAAATAATATGTGTGAGTTATCAAAGTATGATAGATAACTAATCCAATTGCAGGCCTATTCCTAGTAATGTGTCCACTGAGAGATTTTACTTCTTTTGGAAAAGAGCAGTTCAATAAAGCATTTGTGTGTTTCTAACACTTCTGGGGGTGACAGATTCCAGCTCTCTAGGGCTGTGATACTCAGAGTGCCAGTCTCTTATCTCTCTAGTGATACAAGGAGAGGTCTAGGCTTTGATTAACCAGCCATCACCAAGGTACTTGTTTGTTTTCTGAGCATGGCCAACAAGCTGTAAAGTAAGCCTGTTCCAGCCTGGTTTTCCTTGTCTAGGCAAGAGCACTATCACCCCTCATACTTAATCAGAGTAAAGACCCTTCATACCCTTCATTCGTTCTTTCAGCGGTTTGTGTTAGCTTCCTTTGTAATGTAGTGCACCACAAAGCCACCCAGCTTTCTGACATCCAGTTTACCAGTGATTTGTTGCCACTGTGCCACTTGGTGCCTACTTGGTCTTCTGTATTTGTGTCTAACTGGAAGCCTTTGTTTAGAGAGTCAAAAATTTTAAAAATATAAATCTAATGATGTAATTTCTTAGCTCAAAATTCTTCAATAAAATCACATTACATTTAAAATAGTAGCTAGACTTCCATATCCTGACAAGCTCCTCCTTGGCCACCTTTCTGCATTCATGCATCATTTTCCCATCACTCTCCTCATTCTAGCTTTTTTGCTGTACATTGAATGTGATGTATTTTTCTTGCCTTTATATTTGCTTTTTCCAAGACTCCTCATCACCCAGACATACAAATAGTCCTCATCTGATTTCTTCCAAGTTTAGCTGACATATCATTCCCTCATAAGCAACTTCTTTGACCTCTCTAATTGAAATAATTCTCCCTCCCTCCCTCACCTGTTATCCATCAATCTCTGTGTCCTATCCATGCCTTTGTGATTCATAGCACTTAGTACTGACCCATTGATTATATGTTTACTGTTTGACTCATAAAACACAAGCTTCATAAGGTCAGAGAACTTTTGTGCCTTATTTACACAGTGACTATGTTATTGTGCACTGTTACTACACAAAAGTGAGTGCCATTGTTTATACACTGAGTTAGCACTTTACTACATAGATAGTCAGGCTACAGATGACTATGGAAGGTACAGACCCGTGGGCAAGAGGCTGTAGAGCTTCTGTATCACACTAGCAAGCTCTACCTTTTCTTTTTTTTTATGTCATAGGCAGGGATATTCCTTAATTCTCAAATAGTCTCCCTTTTCTCTTTCAGTTTCAATATTATTCCTGTCACCTGAAATGCAAAGAGTCCCAGTAGCCAAATATTTGGGGTTAGGACCTGGGAAATTTTAACCATAAAACACCTTCATGCCCGATTGTACAAATAAAAAGCTATACATGGCACAGACTTTTCGCCTCCTGGGTTAACCTTTGGATACACGGTAGGCTACCATTATTTTCAACATAATCAAAGACCTTTCCCTTCCCTGTTGAGAACTTTGTTCTTTGTGTCATTGTGTATTCTCTTCATCTGCTGCTGGAACAACTCAGCTTCACCTGCTTCATACTCTCTTGACATTTCCCTTACCCATCCACTTGCAGATAATTTCAAAATTGTGAAGAAAATTCTTATCTTTTAGGTTGATGTTCCCAGCACTATGGTCTATATTGATAATATCTCTCATCTGTATTAAAGCAGACTGATAATCCGATTATCCCCATATTGAATTTTTTTTTATTCAAATAGTCACATGAAGCTTTATTTACTCTGAAGCCCATAGACTTGAGTATTTTGAAACCACTCCTACAACAGCATGACAGAGTGTAAACTCTCAAGGACTCTGTCAACGCCAAGACCAACTGGGGCCCAGGTCACACAATTCTTCAAAAAACCCAGGAAGCAAATGTGCTTTAAGGCTTTGCACAATTACTGACTTTTGTAGCTCTCCTGTGTATCCTGTGATGTGTGGCTGCATTCTCAGTCTCTGCTTTCTGGATGCCAACAGCACCATCCCAGTTTCACAATGAAAAACATTTTCAGATTTTCAGAACTACCCTGCTGAGATGAGTGTGTGGAGAGAAGCTCTCCTGAGGAAAGTATAGACAAGACTCTCCTCTCATACCTCTTTTCATCACACTTCCCCATAGCTTTTTCCTTCTATCTTTGTTTACTCCTCTCTTGAGAAGCTTCCTTATCTTATGGTCATGTTTTCTCTTTCTACTGGAATGACACATTCCCCAGCCATAGTGGAAGCCTTTGCTCTACAGATTTTCAAGTAGAACTTTAATTTGTACTAAGCCTAGACTTATTTTTCTTTTACTTTGACAATGAAGTTACTGAAGAAAATGAAATGATTGAAAATAAGTATGAACTTTTGTCAGAGCAACCACTTGCCTTTGTACTTGATCAGGCTGCTGAGATGACAATGCTATTGCTGTCCCCAAGCCTGTGTGGACTCTGCTTTAGACTCTGTTGCTACCGCCTACTCCATCCCATTTCCTTGTCAGCCATCACTATAAACACACTTGGTCTATAGAGTCGAAGAGTGTTCACCTTGATCTTCATCTTTCCTTAAACAACCTCCTTGTCATAATACAATCTAGATCATAGACCATTCTAGCCTTTTCCTGGCTAAGTTCCAAAGAAAACTTGACACCCTTTCTGAAATTAAAATTAAGAAGATTAATTAATTTTAAGAAAACCTAATAGATACTAATGTAAAAAGTATGAGAACAACCATTCCAGATACAAACAATTTTATCAGAAATCCTAGAGACAGAAATTCATTTTGCAGAACAATAAAATCATCAAAATATCAGTTTAAATTGGTAGAATAATAAGAAAAAGTTGCAGATTCCAGTGTTAATACTACCTACTGGTCAGATAGAAAGTGACTGAAATGATACAAAAGACCTAAAGAGTAAAGCATTGAAGATGCTTGTGATGGTGATATGAGGTAATGGCTGAGGATATTAAGCTTAATGAGGGAGGAAGAACTTATGAGACAGAGGGACAAAATTCTACATTACGCATTGGAGAAATGATGCTGGCTGGAAATGATGAGGGTTCTGATTTACAGGGTTGCTGTAAAAAAACAAAAGTGAAGTATTTTAGGAGTTTGTATTGATTAGGATGAAAATCATGACTAAGTTTTTGTGTGTGAAATTTCAGCTATTGGCAAAATGCACAAACATTACTGTCCTATAGTAAATGAAAAATGTTGAAACTATAATTTGAGGGATGGTTGGCTTCTGTCTTCAAAGAATTCCTCTGATTCTTGAACAGAAATTTGGGAGCACAGGAAACATTTGCAGTGCAAATGTATTTTCTAAATTTTGAGTACAGACTGTAATATTTGAAGTCTCAACTGATTTTACAACTTCATGCTAATTATAAGATGCAAATAGACTTATTTAAAATTATAAGTGTTTGAAACACTTAAGAATGTCTCACATTTAAAAATATGAAGTACAGTTTTGAACATGTTTCAATGGTTGGGAGTATTGTGTTGAAAAGTGAGTGAAAATGAGTATCTTATATTGCTACCTTCACAGGCACAAGGTATATAAAAATATGAATCAGATAATGTTAAGTTATAGGGTCATTTTTGCAATCATTATTTTATAGATTAACAAATATGAACTTCTAGACATTAAATGTCAATATGAACTCTAGACATTAAAATCCATTCATTCAGTAAGGAACATTGATTTATAAAAGCCTAATGGCAGATTTTAACACAACCTCACATTTTAATAAAAGTGTTACAAAGTTTTAGTTATTAAAATTTCATAAAGGTTAACATTTTAGATATAAAAAGAGCAAGACACCAATCGATTTAATGGGAGATAAAGGGTAAAGCACGCAATGCTTAGATTTTAAAAATCCAATTATTCCTATTACTCTGCATATATTAGGTAGTCATAGTTTAGTGCTGTCCCATGAAGGACTTGTCTTGCTAACTCTTATCAAACCTCCTGTTTGCATTTTAATTGACTCAAAGAAGAGCAAAGAGAAAAAGAAAAATGAAGTTGTAAAATTATAGAAAGGGCTCTGTATATTTAAAAGAACATAAGTGAACCCCTGTGTATTGTGCTCTTACTTTAAATGCCACATTCTTTCAAAAGGAATGACAGTTCCATGTCATTCTACCTAGTTTTAAATTATCATATCCAATTCTAAATATTTTATATGAAAGTCTAGTTGCCAATCTGAAGAGTGCCTAATAAACACAAGGACCATGGTGTACTTAATTGAATAAATTCCTTCTAATGCATTTCCTACCTGCTAAAATAGGGCCCCCAACTTCTTTAGGACCTGGCCACACAGCAGGAGGTGAGTGGTGGGAAAGCTCCTGAAGCTTTGCACTCCTAGTTGCTCCCCATTACTTGCATAAGTGCCTGAGCAGCCTTCTATGAGACAGCAGCGGTATTATGGTCTTACAGAAGTGTGAATCCTCCTACAAACTGTGCCTACAGGAGTCCTTATGTGACTCTGACGATCTGGGGTGGAGCTGAGGCAGTGATGCTGGGCCTAGAGACTAACAACAAATACAGATTCATATTAGCAGAGAGATTTGACTACACAAGGACCACAAAGTACGAATTGCTTATAGACACATCAAAACCCTGTCGTTGAGTGACATATGACAATCAGGCTATACCTGGAGACAGGCCTTAGAGTTGCAAATGAATGCATAGACTTCATTTATACCACATTTTCTATTGATAGACTTTAAGTCTTTCTCTGACACTTTTTCTAGTCTCTGCATGGTCCGCCATGCTTTCATTCTTCATTTTCATCTGTACTTCTTTTCCCACATCACAAACGTGGGGAAGCCCACATGCCAGTTTTGGTAAGCCCACAAGCTGATATTAACCAAGATGGGTAAACACCAAACATCACTGGAGAGGTTTTTTTTTTTTTTGAAAGAAGCGAAGACACAGTGATGAAACAGCAGAAAACGAAGGTTGTTAATAAAAAGAAAGCTACATTTAAAAGAAAACACCAGAAAATCAACTGAAATTGTATGATCATTTCAATAAGTGATTCACATTCTCCAAGCCTCCTTGGTACAGTAAATCCCTGACATAAGGCCCAGTTCCTTTCTGAGAAAAGGTTCATAAGTCAGATTCATTTGTAATCTAACCTAATGAGTCTTATATCCTAAATATCATACAGTACACCAATGAAAGTCCACAGCTAGAATGTTTAATATATAGGGACTAACTGCCTAATGAATTCATGAGACATTTCAAGCTTGTTCAGCAAATGGAGACTAAGCACCTTGAAGGACAGTGCCTTGAGATTTTTAAACAAATATACATATGTGTGTGTATATATATATATATATATATATATATATATACATCAAAAATACAGAAGCAGTTATAGAAGGAGGCCATGCCATCCATCAAATGTGCCTGCATCAAGACGTACTCTTTAGTATCAATGGGAGTTGGTCCTGCCTGCTGCTAAAGGCATGTGTTGTGAACCATTAGGAGATACTGTGTTCCTCTTTTTGCTAAGGTACAATTTTTGGAGATTTATGAGCCACCATGATATGCAGTCCTGGATGACGAGTCTACCGATGTTGACAACAAAGGAACAAATTCTTGTTTTTGTAAGATACATTAGGAGGCTGTGCATGAGGATGTTTTTTAAGGACAGTTGTTGCCAGAAAACACCACAGCTAGAAAATTGTTCAAGCTTTGAATGATTACACATGAGGAAAAGTGGATTGCTCATTTTCTGTCAGTACACACAGGGACGGAGTGCCCAATAGGACTAGGTGGCTCTCTAGTTTCACTCATTGGATCCAAGAGTTAGCTTCCAAATTTTAGTCTATGCACTGTGTCATCCATAGAGAAATTCAGGCTAGCCATAAAAGTCTAACTTTCACTTAACATTTTGCAGGATGTGATTTAAATTATCATCTGCATTAAAAAAATATGCCTTTAATTCGTGTCTCTCCTCACACTTTGTGAGGAGGTAGACACAGAGCACACATATATTTCCCATTCACCGAAGTAAGTGACTCTGTAATGGTAAAGCCCTACCTGAAGTCTTGAGCTGTAAGAGGTGCTGTAGAAAGTCCCTCTAGAAAGCTGTGCATAGCAGGCAGCACATTTCAGTGACACAGAATGGGCCACAAAACTTGTTTGGTTATGTGAGATATTCAGCCTGCTCAACAAGCTCACCCTGTCACATCAGGACAGCTACATTTGAATTGGCAGATAGAGTGACTGTGTTCAACCCCAGTGTGGAACTTTTGGGCAAATCATTGGGCATTGGGATTTTAACATTTCAAACATTAACAGAGACTGTGAATGACACGGAGCCATGACATACTTTCTTCCTACTGGTGCACTGTCACCATAAGCTTTCAAAAGAGCATGAACATTACTTCCCAACTACATCTCTGAACTTGGAAGGAATGGGTCTGTGACCCACATATGCATAAACCAGGTGAACTGACTTAGCACAAGAAAAGGATCAGGTGCTTGAAGCCATAAAATATGGAGGCCTTAAAAGTATGTTTAAAGGGCCGGGGAGTTAGCTCAGTGGTTCCGGCGCCTGTCTTGCAAGCGCATGGGCCCGGGTTCGATTCCCGGTAACCACATAACAATGCCCACACCCAGCAGCAACCAGTACCACATACCACAGTGCCGGGCGTGGTGGCTCACGCCTGTAATCCCAGCACTTGGGAGGCAGAGGCAGGAGGATTGCTGTGATGTGAGTTTGAGGCTGAGCTCAGGGCCAGCCTGAACCACAAAGCGAGACCCTGTCTCAAAAAACCTAAAAAAAAAAAAAAAAAAGTATGTTTAAAGAAAACCTTTAACTCCCCACCTTTTCTGGATTAAAGTCAAAGCAGAATATTCTGAGAATGCCACAGAAGCACTCAAAATCCTGCTTC
>PVIR01035192.1:0-16670 GCA_004026965.1 Petromus typicus | reverse complement strand
TATTTTGATTATTTTCAATCCCATTAACCTCTTCTGTCTTCTCCCTACCCAAGGTTCCTTTCCTGCTTCTAAAAGTTTTCTTTCTAGTTTCCTTTCTCTTTTACTTTATTAATTTATTTATTAGACTTCTCATACAAGAAAAATATTTAATTTTCTGAGTCTGACTTAGTTTGCTTAATGTGATGGTCACCATTTCCCTCAGTTTTCCTGCAAGTAATATGACTTTGTTCTTCATTATGGCTGAAATATATATATAAATAAATATATAAAAATTATATATAAATAAAATATGAATTTAAAATATGTAACTTTCTTTATCCATTATTCTCTTAGTGGGCATGTAGACTAGTTCCATAGCTTAGCTATTGTGAATTATGCTGCTGCAAACATGAGGATAAATGTATTATTGTCATATTCTGTCTTTAATTCTTTCAAATGTATACGAAAGAGTGGTATTGTTGGATCAAATGGTATTTCTCTTTTTAGTTCTTTAAGAAAGTATTGTACTGATTTCTATAGTGGTTATACTAGTTTATATTTCTTTTCTTTTTTTTTTGGTTTTTGAGACAGGGTCTCGCTTTGTAGTTCAGGTTGGCCCTGAGCTCAGCTTCAAACTTATCACAGCAATCCTCCTGCCTCTGTCTCCCGAGTGCTGGGATTACAGGCGTGAGCCACCACGCCCGGCACTGTGGGATGAAGTACTGGTTGCTGCTGGATGTGAGTCTCCACACCCAGTATGGTATGTGGTTACCAAGGATCGAACCCGTGTCCGTGCGCTTGCAAGACAGGCACCGGAACCACTGAGCTAAATCCCCGGCTCCACTAGTTTATATTTCTACAGTGTAAAGTGGATTCTTTTCCATTTCATCCTCACTAGCATTCATTGTTTCTTATATTCTTGATGATAACTAGTCTGAAATTTGATTGAATCGCAATGTAGTTTTGTTTTGATTTTTTCTAATTGCTAAGATTTTTAACTTTTCTTTCATAATGTTTATTATTGACACTTCTTTTGAGAAGTGTTTGTTTCATTTGCCGGTTTATTAAATGGCTATTTTTGGAGTTAATTTTTGAGTTCCTTATGTGTTGTAAGATATTAATTCTCTACTGGAAGAGTAGCTGGCAGAAATGTCCTCCCATCCTATTGTCTATTCACTCTGCCAGATGTTTGTTTTGCTATGAAGGAGCTTTTTAATTGATGTAAAGGATTGAATTTTTGATTTTCAATTGCTACTAGAGGCCAAACAATAAATTGTTGATAAGAAAGAATTAGTTTATTGTAATATGGAGTCTTTTTAGCACTTTTTTGCTTTCCTATATATCACCTCACCTGGGCTTCATAACTATGACAGAGACAGAGCTAATACCATAAACACATGCTATACCTTTGTCATATTGGCTAGAGAAGCAATTAAATTGAGACTTAAACTTGGGTCTTCAGACTCCAACCCTAGACCTACTCCATCAGCAACAAGTTTCTTCCTATCTAAGTGGACATATTATTTGCTAACAAAAGATCAGAAAAATTTTCTTTGTTACTCCCACACCCCACAGTGAGGATAAATGACAGACATTCTGATAGGCAAGATAGAGTAATGGCCAAAGGCACAGAGTTTCAGAAGCTGATTTTGATCTCAGTTGAAAGATTAAATTACACAGAGGTATTTGAAGAGGATTTTATGATTCATGCCTATAATTCTCTCATTTGTCCTTTGCTTCTAGTTCTTCACTCCGAAATCTCCCTTCTCATTATCTAAATTCTATCTTTAATAAACCAACCACAACTAATTACTTTCCAGTGGTTTCTGCTATAGAGTTTTATGTGTGTTTTGGATGATAAAATCTACTATGTGATGATAATGAGAGAAGGCATCATATCTTTTTTTTTTTTCAGTGCAGTGTCCTGCAAAGTGTCATTTGTAAATGTAAATTCTTTTTTTTTCAGCTTTTATAGGTCACCTAAGAGTTCAAGTTTCTGAGGAAAAAGTCAACTTTTTTTTTGAGCGCTAAACTAATATATGTCATATAAAAATTATAAAGGACAAAATATACACAATCTTGTTTCCATATCCTAATGATAATACTTGATAAAATTCCTTCCAGGAAAATGAGATATATTTTAAAATATTGTAAATAATTAAAGCATTTTATTATATAGATGTAATACATTTTAAATATTGTTATAATTTTTCACATAGGCTGTTTGCAGTATCTTACTATCATAGAGTTTTCTGGATTAAGATTTTTGCCCAAATCCCTGGTTATTATTTTAGGAGAACATGTTGAATTATCAGGTTCATAGGTACTTATTTTATCTTATTTTTAAAATTCATTTTTATTACTAAATATTTGCCATATAAAATGATCACACTCATCATAGGGAATTCATACCTGTACATAACATCTCTAAATAGTTTTTTATTTCAAATTTCCCTTCCCTCTCTTCAATTGTTCTCAGTTATAAAAGTCTTATATCCTTTTCCCTTCATTCCCTCCCTTATCTGTTCTTCTTACCCTTTGAACACATTCTTCCTATTTTCCATATCTCCTTTATTTTGCTCCTAATTTACTATTTGGGTTTCACACACAAGAGAAACAATATGCTATTCAAACTTGTGTGTCTGAGTTATTCACTTAACATTATGGTCTAGAGGTACATGCATTTATCTAAAAATAACCCAGTTGTCCATCTTTATGATAGGCTACTACTCCACTATATAAAACTAGCACATTTTCTTTATTCATCTGTTTTTTTTTTTTTTTTTTTTTGAGACAGGATCTCGCTTTGTAGTTCAGGCTGCCCTGAGCTCAGCCTCGAATTCACATCACAGCAATCCTCCTGCCTCTGCCTCCCGAGTGCTGGGGTTACAGGTGTGAGCCACCACGCCTGGCACTGTGGTATGTGGTACTGGTTGCTGCTGGGCATGAGTCTCCATGCCCAGTATTGTATGTGGTTACTGAGGATTGAACCTGGGACCTTGCACTTGCAAGACAGGCACCGGAACCACTGAGCTAAATGCCCGGCCCTATTCATTCATCTGTTGATGAGCACACACTCTGAACTAACCTGCTATAAATATGGGTATACGTATGTTACTGTAGTATGATGCCATCAACTCTTCCAGGAATGTTCCTGTGAGGGACACATCTCTGTGAAAGGGAACTTGTAGATTTAGCTTTTTGAGGCCTCTCCATATTGATCCCCATAGTGTTTGTACCAGTTTACATCCCTACTAACAATGGACACCAGTACTTGTTATTTGTTAATTTCTTGATGAAAACCGTTATTTCTGGACTGAGATGGAATAGCAATATTGTTTTAATTTGCATTTCTTCAATGATAAGTAATCTCAAGCTTTTTCAAACATATTTATTTGTGGTTTGTACTTCTTAATCTGGGATATGTCTATTCATTTCAGATGTTCATTTTGGTTGGGTCTTTAAATTTTGGAGATCTAATTTTTAAAAAAATAATCTTTATATATCTTAGCAATTAGTCATTTATTTGAGTAGCTAGTAAAAAATTTCTACCTGAGAATTGTCTGTACATTCTGTTAATGCTTTATTTCACTGTACAGAAGGTTTTTAATTTATATGATCCTTGTGTTTGTTACTTTGTAGTATTTCTTGTGCTGTCTGGATTTTGTTCAGAAAGCCTTTGCCTACACATATGTTTTGTAGAGTTTTACATATTCTATCTTCCAGCAGATTGTTTTTCTTTTTATGATTAGATTTATGGTCCATTTGTGGTTTAGTTTAGTACATGGTGAGATATATGGGTCTAGGTTCAGTTTTCAGCATGTGGAAAGCTGTTTTTTTTTTAACACCATTTATTAAAAAATATATCTTTCTTTTGGTGAAAGTGTTTGATACCTTTGTGAAAGGTAAAGTAGATGAGTATACATGAGTTGTTTCTGTATCTTCTAGTCTGATCCACCGATCATCAGGCCTTTTTAAAAAAATAATGTTATGCTTGTTTTGTGATATTAGCTTTGTAGTATTACTTCAAATTTTAGGGATTATGATACACTCTGGTTTGCTCTTGCTGCCAAGAAATGCTTATGTTATTCTGGGTTTATTCTGGAACCATGAGAAATTTAACATTTTTTTTTCTATCTCTGAGAAGTCTGCTCTTGGTATTTTGAACGGGGTTATATTAAATCTACATGACAATTTGGGAAGTATGGCCATTTTGACTATATTGGATCTGCCTATCCAGAATGAGGGAATGTCTTTTCATTTTCTGATATTCTCTTTAATTTCCTTTTTAAGAGTACTGTCGTTTGCAATGTAAGAATCTTTCACTTCCTTGAGTAGATTGATTCTTAAGTATTTTATATTTCTTGGTGCTATTGTGAAATGTGTTTCTCTGATTTCTTTCAATGAGTTTGTTATTCATGTACAGAAATGCTATTGATTTCTGAGTATTGACTATATCCTACTATGCTTGTGAATTTGCTTATTAATTCTGTGAGTATTTAGGTGGAGTTTTTGGAGTCTTTTAAGTAGAGTACTATGTTATGCACAAGTAATAATTTAACTTCTTCTTTCCTGTCCTTCTCTCTTTTGTTTCTTTCTCTTGTGTAATTGCTCTGGCTAGTGTTTCCAGATCTGTATTAAATAAGAGTGGTAATAATGGACGTCCTTGTTTGTTCTTGGTTTTAGAGTGAAAGCTTTCAATTTTAACATTTAGCATGACGTTGGCAGTTGATTTGTCATAGGTGGCTTTTATCAGCTTGAGATAAAGATAACTTATTACAGTTTTCATAGGTGGCTTTTATCAGCTTGAGATAAAGATCACTTATTACAGTTTTCTATAAGTGTTTTTTGAATCCTGTGTGATGGATATTGAACTTTATTAAATGTTTTTATGAATCTATTAAGACAATCTTGTGTTTTTTGTCCTTTACTCTTTTAATATGGTATGTTACATTTATTGATTTCTGTATGTTGAATCACCGCTGTATCCCTGGGGTGAATCCTTCTTAGTCATGGCTTATAATCTTTTGACAATTTGTTGCTTCATTTGCCAGTATTTTATTGAGTGTTTTTGTATTTAAATACCTTAAATAGATTGGCCTGTAATTTCCTTTTTTGGTTGGATTCTTCTCTGGTTTTTGAATGGATTTGGGAGTATTACTTTCAATTTCATTAAAGAGTTTAAGTAGTAGTGATATTAGATCTTTTCAAAAGTTCTGTAAAATTCATCAGTGAATCCATCAGAAACTTAGGGTTTTTGTTGGTAAATTTTTATTACTTCTTCAGTTTCATTGATTGATGCTTGATTATTTAATTTTTAAAAAAGTTTTTGAAACAGAGTCTCACTTTATAGTTCAGACTGGCGCTGAGATCACTATGTAGCCCAGGTGAGCCTCAGACTCACAGCAATCCTCCTGCCTCTGCCTTTTGAGTGCTGGGGTTACAGGTGTGAGCTACCATGCCTGACACTGTGGGGTGTGGTTCTGATTGCTGGTGGGTGTGAGTCTCCATGCCCAGCATTGCTGTATGTGGTTACCAGGGATCAAACTGAGGCCCTTGCACTTACACGACAGGCACTGGAACCACTGAGCTAAATCCCTGGCCCTGATTATTTAAATTTTTATATCATCCCTATTCAACTTTGGTAATTCATATATATCTAGGAATCTGTCCATTTCTCAATATTTTGCATCTTGTGAAAATACAGATTCTCAAAATAGGTACTAATAATCTTTTGAATTTCTGTGTGATCCATCAAATTTCAGTCTTTTCATTCCTAATTGTCTAGAACCACAAAGAAACTGATGGAAGAATATAGGATTATCTGGTACAAAGAAATAAATCACACCCTGGAGGAGACACCTCATAGAACCGCTGACAGAGGCTGGCTACCCGTCAACTGGAAGTCAAAGTGCAACTAATTACTTTTTTGCTCACAGAGAACCAAGGAAGTATATCAGGGCTGAGAAAATCATCTGCACTTGGAAATAGTGCAGAGGGAACAGGACACTGCTTCCAGAGCAGTCTTCTACAGTCATTGGTTGGTGAGTGACCTGAGTATAAGTCCCTGAAGCTACAGTTGCAGAGCAAAAGCTGGTGGGGAAGCCACTGTAGGGAAGATTTGAGTGTTTGAACTCAAACACTTCTAGTGTGAACAAAGATGCATCCTGGCTTGAGGTCTGATCCTTAACGTCAGGCTCAAGAAAAGAGCCACACATCCAAAACAATGGAAAATTTTTAAAATTAGTCTTTACTTGATTGCATTATTTTTAATTTTTATTTTACTTTTTAAATTTTTTTGTCATTTTCCTCCTCCTGTATGTTTTCTTCACTTTTATTCCATTATTTTATGCTTTTTTATTTATGAGCATGTCTGTATATCTGTGCCTTTTTCCTCTGAAAATATTTTATGTGAGGCAAGACAAATTGGCCTTGTTTTTTTCCATTTCCCCCCCTTTTATCCATATCTGTTTTCCTGACTTCTTTCTCCTGTGACTTAGCCATTCTTATTTTTTAATTTTCTCTCTCCATTTTCATTTTGTCCCTTTAACTTTTCCTCTAATATTTATATCAATTATAGAATCTTTTTCTATACCTTTTTCTCACTACAAATTTTGTACCAAGTTTTCCCTATTATCATCTTCTAAATATATAATACATGCTTACCATCATTAAAATCCTTTGCCCTCTTTCTGTTTATTCCTTCCTACATCACAGAGCAGAGGACTTAAGAAAGGAGAGGAAAAAAAACCCTTTTCCTTTTTTCTCTTCTGTCTCCCTTGACATCACCTGGTCCCCAGTGCCCTGGGATTTAATAACTGATTCTATATAATTCACATGAAGTGTTGTTTTTCACCATTAGAGGAGCCAAAAATTGGTGTAAATTTTGGTGTACAATACGGCTGTAAAAATTGGTGTACAATAACTGTGGGGCAAGACTTGGATGGTAACACCATAGCCAAGGATTTCTTCTCTAGGCCAAAGAGAGACCCTGAACAAGGTGTGATGATATATTTCTTAGCCATCCCTGATAGATACTACTATAACACATTAGCTTATTGCTTGGGTAGCTTATTTGACTGCATATGATTGATCCTGACTCTGGACAATTTTGTGCCAGTGAGTCTGTCTTCTGAATCAACCATCACACCCTGGGAGAAGAATAGCAAGAGTTCCTAACTCAAATAACTTGGACTGGAGCAGACTCTGCAGTAATGCCTGCAACCTGTCAGGAAACATTTCTGAGTCTCAGTTAGCTTCAGGATTGTGGTAGAGGGGACAGATACATTACTGGGATATGAGCGCTCAGATTCTCTTGCAATAAAATTATTGGGAATCACCTGTGGAGTGTGTATTGGACTATTTAATCTGTGCTCTCATAGGACATTTTCAGTTAAAGGTTTTGTATGTTGATTGATTTATTTGGTAATTTGGGATTATGTTATGTTATTTTGTGGTTTTCCATGCTTTTTAAGATGTTAATTTTGTGTATTCGTTCTTTCTTGGACTCTGAGTACATGTTTAGGTTTTTCCCTCATTTCAATTCCCTTTCTAGTTTCTTCACTTCAAACATCTGAGACAATGTGAGGAGCATATTTCCTTATTTTTTCCCAAACTTATAAACTTCTCCCTCAAGTTTTTGATTTCTACTTAGCTCCCTCACAGTTATTCCTCTCTTCTATGGTAATATTGCTTGATTCTCCCCATCCTAAGGCTCTGGCTTTTGTACATATTAACTACTTTATTGTCCTCCCTATCAGAAAGTTGACTCTATACGACTTTCCTCAATCACAAAGTAAAACAACTTCTTCTTATATCTGGTCCTTGTTCCCGCCAAATTATCTTCTGACCACTTTTGGTACAAATCATTCAATTAAATTAAAAATACTGCAACAAAATTAGACTCCACACCAACCATTTCTTCTTGTCTATCTCTATTACCCCCTTATTGTCTAACACTCCTTTACTGTCTAACAATCCTGTACAACCAACTATTCTCCACATACCACCTCATCTATCTCATTTCAGAACAACCACAAATAATCTACCATCTAGTGTGCATAAAGAGCAGACAAAGGGGAATTATAATTCAATGACAATCATATATATGTGTGCGTATGTGTGGATATGTGTGTTTTAAGAATGAATTTGTGTATGCTGTCATAACTAGGAGTAATTTTTTTTGGAAAACAAAGGATAGAGTTAAAATCATCTACAGTAAATAACAAGAAGGAAAGACTACCACTGGATATAAAAAACTTATAATTATTCCTAGGGAGACAACATCTTACTAAAAATTTCATGTAAGCCTCAAAGTCTGCTCTTTTCTCCAGTTTTCACCCTGCATAACCCAGCCCTCAATAAAAAAAGAGGGAAAAAGATTTTCCATAAATAATTTTAAAGAGATTACACACACACACACACACACACACACACACACACACACACACACACACACACACACATTGGAAGAATGGAGAAGCAAGAAAATAGATCTCTGACTCCCCAACTGTCCAAAGGCATAGGAAGGTGTCACAAAGGGAGAAGAAAATGAATATGAGGTAGCAGAAATCTTTGAAATGTTCTTAGAAAGGATGAAAGAAATAGATGACTTTAAAAAAATAAACCAAGTTATAGCTATTTTATTCAATATGCTGGCAGTGAATTTGAAGGAAATAAGTAAAAAATTGGATAAGCTAACCAAAACTGTTCAAAATTTGAATGATTAACAAATAAGTGGAATCCTTGAAAAGATGTTAGACAGAAATACCTGATTTAAAAAAAACTATAAAAATCATATCTTGCAGAAATGACTAATGTGAATAGTGTGAACAGTGTCTGATATTGATAACAGGAGTGGATTACAAAAAGGATATCAAAGAAGCTGAAAAGAAAACATGAGAATGAGAGTAGACTACCCAACAGCTACTAGATGACAAGAAGACAAGCATAAGGCTAGCTGGAATTCGAGAAAAACTACTTAGATGGATTCACTAACATAACTGCAGAAAACATGAAAGAAAATTTCCCAAATATTGGAAAAGAAATAAAAGTGGAAGTAAGCAATGCTTGTAGAATACCAAACAATTATGATGAAAAAGTAGCTCACAAAGGCATATTCTTATTAAATTACTTGATGTCCAGCAACAAAGAAACAAGCAAGCAAAAAACAAACAAAAAAACTTACAGAATTTTAAAAGCAGCCAGAGAGAAACAGAAAATAACATAAGTGTAAAACAATTAGAATCACAGCAGACTTCTCAACATAAGCCGTAAGGGCCATAACAGCTTAGAGTAATTATTTCAAGACCTAAGAGCAAATAGCTCCACTCAAATTAATTTACCAAACTAAATAATCCTTCAAAATAGCTGGAAAAATAAGGCATTTCCATTAAAAAGAAAACTCAGAAGATATATGAGTTGTAAACCAGCTCTAGAGAAAATACCAAGAATACTCTCAACAGAAACAGAGTGAAATGCAGCTAAAAATACAGAGGAAGCTAGTGAGGTCAATGAGTAAACAGAAAGAAAACAATATCTAAGAATATGAAGAAATGCACAACATCAGTGGTCATTCAAGAGATGCAGATAAACACAACACTGAGATTCCATCTCACTCCACATAGAATGGCAGCTATCTCAAAATTAACCAGCAGCAATGCTGGCAAGGCTGTGGGGGGAAAGGAACCCTTCTCTGTTGTTGGTGGGAATGTAGAGTGGTATAATTACTATGGAGATCAATGTGGAGATTCCTTAACAAACTAGGAAGAGAGATTTCATTTGACCCTGCTAGGCAAGTACACGAAAGAGTTAAAAGATTCTTATCATAGTGATATATGTGCACCCATGTTCATAGTAGCACAGTTTGTGACAGCTAAATCTTGGAAACAACCAAAATGCTCATCAACTGGAAACTGAATAAAGACTTTTTTAAAAAATAAAATGGAGTATTACCATGCCATAAAGAATGATAAATTTGAGTCATTTATACTCAAATGGGTGTGCCTTGAGGATATTCTCCTAAGTGAAATGAATAGGTCACAGATGTATAAATAGTGTAACTTTTCTCTGGTATAAGAAACTGAAGATGTAAATGATTTCTAGAATGTTTTGATAGATATTGTGAAATAGAAAATATTCAAAGGGAAAAGGGGAGTAGGAATAAGTAATGAGAGGAAACAAACAAACAAAAAAATGTGATGGTAAAGAAAAGAAAACATAGGGCTGGGGAGTTAGCTCAGTGGTTCTGGTGTCTCTCTTGCAAGCACAAGGTGCCAGGTTCGATCCCCGGTAACCACATACCATACTGGGCATGGAGACTCACGCCCAGCAGCAACCAGTACCACATACCACAGTGCCGGGCGTGGTGGTGCATGCATGTAATCCTAGCACTCGGGAGGCAGAAGCAGGAGGATTGCTATGATATGAGTTTGAGGCTGAGCTCAGGGCCAGCCTGAACTACAAAGCGAGACTCTGTCTCAAAAAACCAAAAAAAAAAAAAGAAAGAAAAAAAAAAGGAAACATAGCTTATGTATTTGGGGGCAGAGCAATAGGAAATAATGAGAATTGAGTCTCATGTACTGGTACAAATTCTCAGTGTTGAGTGTGATCATAATTTGTATTTTAAATGTACCAATAAAAATTCAAATAAAACATTTTTTTTTTGCCCATATTGTTGGTTATCTTTTTGCTCTGGTAGTGGTTTTTCTTGCTGTGTAGAAGCTTTTTAATAACATGAGTTCCCAGTTTTTGATTCATTCTTCTAGTTCGTATACTGCTGAGGTTTTTTTTTATAAAGTCTTTCGCTAAGCCAGTGTCTCAAGAGTTGTAACTAACCTGTTTTGTAGCAGGGTTAGTGTTTCTGTTTTAATATTTAGGTCTCTAATCCACTTTAATTGTAGTTTAGTGCACACTAAAAGACATAGATCTAGTTTTAGTCTTTGCCAGGTTGAAACCCAGTTTCTCCAGCACCATCTGTTAAAGAGGCTATCTTTCCTTCACTGAGGATATTTGATTCCTTTGTCAAAGATGAGGTGGCTTAGGATATCTGGGGTTTGTTGTAGATTTTTCATTCCACTGATCCTCAGGTCTGTTATTTTGCCAGTACCATGCTATTTTTTTTTTTAACCACAGTGGCTTTGTAATATAGTTTCAAGTTGGATATTATGATATGCCCTGCCATGTCTTTGTTGCATAGAATTACTTTTACTATTCTAGGTCTCTTTTGGTTGTAGATTCATTTTTGGATTGTTTTCTCTAGATCTGTGAAATATGCTTTGAGATTTCAGTTGGGGTTGTGTTGAATCAATATATTAGTTGTAGAATTATAGCCATTTTGATTATATTGGTTCTTCCTTCCCAGAAACAAGGGATATCTTTCCATTTTCTGATAGTCTCTTTGGTCTTCTTTTTCAGAGTGTTGTAGTTTTTTTTTTTTTTTTTTTTTTTTTTTGAGACAAGGTCTCACTTTGTAGTTCAGGCTGGCCCTGAGCCCAGCCTTGAACACTCAGCAATCCTCCTGCCTCTGCCTCCCAAGTGCTGAGATTACAGATGTGAGCCACCATGCCCAACACTGTGTTATGTGGTATTTATTGCTGATGGATGTGAGTCTCCTTTCCCAGCATTGTTGTATGTGTTTACCAGGGATCAACCCCAGGCCCTTGCACTTGCAAGGCAGGTGCCGGAACCACTGAACTGAATCCCTAGCCCCAGAGTGTTACAGTTTTAAGAGTATAGATCTTTTACCTTCTTTGTTAGACTGATTTCTAGATACTTCATTTTTTTGGATGCTGTTGTGAAAGGGCTTGAGTCTCCAATCTCTCTCTCAGTGAGTCTAGTGTTTGTGTGTACAAAGGCTATTGATTTTGAGCATTGACCTTGTATCTAGCTATGCTACTAAATTTGGCAATTAAGTCTAGCAATCTTTTGGTTGAATTTTTATCATCTTCTATGTAGAGTATCATGTCATCAGCAAATAATGATAGTTTAATTTCTTTCTTTATCTTTATTCCTTTTATTTCTTACTCTTGTCTAAATGCTATGGCTACAGGAGTGGTGAGAGTGAACATCTTGTCTTGTTCCTGGTCTTAGTGTGAAAAGTTTTACTTTTTGACCATTAAGTGTGATGCTGACTGTTGATTTCTCATAAATAGCTTTCATTAGGTTGAGATAAAGTCCATCTGCTCCAATTTTCTGTAGATTTTGATAATAAAAGGATGTTGAATTTTGTCAAATGTGTTTTCTGCATCTATTGAGATGTCAATATGGTCTTTGTCCTTGAGTCTATTAATGTAGCATATTAAATTTATTGATTTATGTATTTTGAACTATCATTGCCTTCCTGGGATGAATCCAACTGGGTCAGAGGGTATGACCTTCTTGATGATCTCTGTATTCTATTTGCCAGTATCTTATGGAGTGAATTTGAGAGTAATGCTTCTTTTTCCATTTCATTAAAGATTCTGAATTGGATGAAGGGGGAAGATATTAAGATTGTAACAAAAGAGTAAGGAAACAAAATTTATATATATAGGGGGGTGGTAGGGTGGGTAGGGCTATGGGAAAAAATGAGAATTAAGTTGTGTCTTATACTGGTACAAATCCCCAGTATGGAGTGCAATCATGATGTGTATATTTAATGTACCAATAAAGATAAAAAAAAATTCTGAGCAGTAGTGGCATTAACTCTTGTATAAAAGTTTTGTAGAATTCAGCAGTAAAGCCATCAGGACCAGGACTTTTGTTTGTTGGTAGATTTTATTTTTATTACATTTTCAGTATCACAGATCAATATTGGAGTGTTTAATATATTTAAATCTTTGTTCAACTATGGAAGTTCATATGTTTCTAGGAATCTATCCATTTTTTATATGTTTTCCACTTTATTGCAGTACTGATTTTCAAAGTGGGTGTTTATTATGCTCTAGACTTCTGCTGGATCT
This sequence comes from Petromus typicus, assembly GCA_004026965.1. Lineage (NCBI taxonomy): Eukaryota > Metazoa > Chordata > Mammalia > Rodentia > Petromuridae > Petromus > Petromus typicus. The sequence goes on along the minus strand of PVIR01035192.1, from coordinate 3,750 downwards.
GTGATGATTTCCCCCTTTTCATTCCTGATAGCATGGATTTTAGCCTTTTTTTCCCTTTGTTGGATAAGGTTGGTTAAGAGTTTGTCAATTGGTGTGAAGAACTGAAGGTGCGAGTTCTAAAATGTATGACCGTTATTGTGAAATAGTACGAAAATATTCAAAAGGAAACGGGGTAGGGGTAAGTAAAGAAGGGAAAGAAAAAAATTTGATGATTAAAGAAAAGAAACAAAGCTTACATATATAGGGAGTGGGGCTGTTGGAAGGCAGGGGAATGGGAAAAATGCGACTTTATTTGTGTCATGTACTGCTACAATTTCTCAATGTTGATAGTCATCATAACATGCATAAAAAATGTAGCAGTTAAGCTAATTCAAAAATTGTCTGTATCATAGATCCATACCCTGGCCATTTGAGCATGCCAGCTCCTAGCTGGCCCTTCATTTTGGTTCCCCTCAGTAGCTAGCTGCAGGCATGACAACCAACCATCCAACCTGGAGAAAGATGCTAAGCAGCTTCAAGGAGAAATAATGAATAGACTGGCAGCACTAGCTCCAAGCTGTTGTAAAATTAAAAAAAAAGCACGAATTTGTTTTTTTTGTGAGTGACTTCTTTGTGGCAGGACAAAGTTGGAGAAGATATTCAGTACTGGGCTTGACATATTGCCAGAGACAGTTTAATCATACATGTTTCTGAGAAGAGGTTGAGTGTGGGGGACTGAGCCATAGTAAAATTATACTACAATTTTATTCCAGGATTTCCAGTGTGACTGGATGAGGTATGGCCTCAGAAGACAGAGGCAGAGAGGGTGAGGGCTAGACATAGATGTCTAGAATAGTTGAAGCTTAGGCCAAGGACATAAGACCATACACTTGATGGTGGGAGGCTAGGTCTCGTGGGTGGCTTTGAGATGTGGTTGGTCTGAATGTGATCGCACTGAGTCTAGTAGTTTTCTGGATTACATCCAATAGAGAGAAGTGATCTGATTGCGCTTCTGTTTGTCAACATGTATGGGAATTTTCCTTGGCTTGGAAAGAGGGTCCTTGGATGGAGATGGAGGAGACACTTCACAAACCCACAGGCTATAAAGATGGATGGAGAGGACCATGGCTTGCTGGATTCAAAGACTGGAAATTTTGGAAGGAGAGTACTCTTTTGGAAATACAGAGAAAAAATTTTTTTTGACTATTTATCTTTTTTGTTGGTTTTGTGGTATGGAGTAATTTTTCTTTTTCCTTGTCTTTTTTTCTCTTTAATTTTTCCCATATCATTTTTCTTTTTACTTTTATATATATTTTCTCTCTTTTTGTTTGTTCTTTGTTACTTTTTTCTAATATGTAATTTCCCTTTACTCCTAGATCATATCATTTATTTCACTTTTCATAATTAATCATGGCAAGTGTGTATACCTGAAAAGCGGATACTAATTATCAAGGTCCCCATATTAAAAACAAAGTCTTCCAATATAATCAGCCCTCAAGCTTTATCCCACAAAACAAAAAAAACAGAGCTGAGGATTTAGTTCACCCTGTCTTGCAAGCACAAGGGCCTGGGTTCAATCCCCTGTAACCACATACAGTACTGAGCATGGAGACTCATGCCCAGCAGCGATCAATACCACATACCACAGTGCTGGGTGTGGTGGCTCATGCTTGTAATTCCAGCATTTGGGAGGCAGAGGCAGGAGGATTGCTGTGATGTGAGTTTGAGGCTGAGCTCAGGGCCAGCCTGAACTACAAAGCGAGACCCTGTCTCAAACAAACAAACAGACAAACAAAAAATAGAAATTTGAACAACCATACAGCCACATTATTCAAAAGGATAACAGAAGAGATTTTAACAAAGGTCAATAAGGTGCATGCACAGTCCAAAGAAGGTATAACTATAAACAAATAATGACCTTAAGTAAATAATCAGTAAGTCTGTAGAAGACACTAAAAGGGTGGCTGAGTTAAGCAAAGTGGTGCAGAATATGAATACCTAGTAGAGAAAAGAATTAGAGACCATAGAAATGTACCTAGCATGAATTCAGGAGACTAGAAATTCTTCTGAAAGTATGGACAGGAGAAGCAACCAATATGAGAACAGAGTATCAACTAGAAGGCAGAGCTATTTTTGGTGATCAATTATTGGCCGATACAGATCTAGATAAAATTACCCTAAAATCTGTGTGAAATGAGAAAAGATCCAGGTTAAAATAAGCAAATTTAAGTAACAAAAGGGAAAGTAGGAGGGATCACTATCTTGGATTTGAAATTATATTACAAAGCTGCAGTGCTACAGCATGATACAGGCATGTGCATCGGTGGAATCGAACAGAGGAAGCAGAAATAATTCCAGGAAAAATTCACTTATTTGATCTTTTCCAAAGGTATTAAAAACACACTAGAGGAAAGACACCCATTGAAAATGGGGTACTGAGAAAATTCCCTATCACATGGGTAAAGTTGGGTCTAGACACATGTATCTCACCATGTACTAAAACTAAAATCCAAATGGATCAATGATCTGTCAAAACAGAAACAATATGCTAGAAAAATACATAAAATTCTGTAAGATACATGTATAGGCAAGGATTTTGGGAACAGAACCTGAGTGACATAAGAAAAAGTATTAAGAATCAACAAATGTGATCATATCAAGTTAAAAATCTGCAGAGCTAAGAAAATAACCAACACACTAAAGAGACAATGTACAGGTTAGGAAAACATTTTTTGTCAGCTATTCTTTGGACAGAAGATTAATGTCTAGAACTGTGATGGTGAACTTTTTTAAACTTTCAATGATGGCAGCCAGCTGTGGCACACATATCTTAGGTTCACCACTACTCATATATAATATTTAAACAAAAATTAGATACCCCAAAATAAATGATCCGGTTTTAAAAAAAGTGGGCAACTGAAATGAGTAGACACTTTGGAAGTTCAAATTTCCAGTACATACACAAAGAAATGTTGAACATCAGTGGTCATTAGAGAAATGAAAATTTAAAAAGCACTGAGATTAAATCTTACTCCTGAAATATGGCTATCATCAAGAAATCGAGTAATAAAAAATGCTGGTAGGCTATGTGAAAAATGAACACTTTTACATTGTTGGTGGAAATGAAAACTTGTGCAATCACTGTGGAAATCAGTATGGAGAGTCCCTAAAAAATCAAAACTACAAATTCCATTTGACACAGCTAGTCCCCTTATAGTTATCTTCCAGAAAGAGTTAAAGAAATCATATTACAATTATGCATGCATACTCATTTATATAACAGCATATGTTTTAATAGCTAAGTCTTGGAAATATGCCTGTCAACAGATGAAAGGATGGAAGTTATCTGGTATTTGCACATAACAAACTACTACCCTGCCGAAAAGCAGGATAAACTTGAGTTATTTTTATGTAAATGGAAGCAACCAAGTTTAAAGTATTATGTGAAATAAATCAGACACAAAGCTTAACTATCAAATGTTTTCTTTTATGTGAGAAACACAAAATATAAATACAGAGCAAAGTAAAAGATAGATAATAAGAACTAGGGAGATTTTTTAAAAAATATTTATTGGTACATTAAATATACATATCATGATTGCACTCCATAATGGGGATTTGTACCAGTATAAGACACAACTTAATTCTCATTTTTTCCCATAGTCCTACCCACCCTACCACCCCCCCATATATATAAAATTTGTTTCCTTACTTTTTTGTTACAATCTCAACATTGTCCCCTTTCACCTTATTTTACACTGAGCATTTTCT
>PVIR01035191.1:0-16657 GCA_004026965.1 Petromus typicus | reverse complement strand
AAAAAAATGAGAATTAAGTTGTGTTTTATACTGGTACAAATCCCCATTATGGAGTGCAGTCGTGATGCGTATATGTAACGTACCAATAAAGATTTTAAAAAGAATGAGTGTATGTTCCATTATACACTGTTATTATACCATTGTACTTCATCTACAATCCTTGTACTCTACCACCATGTGACTGGTCTATACATAAGGAAGCATCATGAATCACTGTCCTTCCCTGCGTTAAAGGTATGGGAGACCATTGTTTCAGAACAAGCTTTCATTTCAGGCCCTCAAAGAACAAAAAGTATTCCCTCATGTGAGGTTACACACAATCCAATTGAATTTTAAGAAATATATAGTTTATCTTCCTAAAAACAAGATATTAACAGAAACCAATTCAATCAGAATCCTGAGTCAGAAAACCACATCCATTATGCATGAACATCTGGAGAAATGAACCTAACCATAACTATTGGACTCATTTTTGGTTTTACTGATGGTTCCCACTCCCCAGTAGACAGCTGTTCTGATTCACTCAGTTCAGTACTCTTACTGCTTCATCAAATGAAAGCTGGCCTGATTATAGATTTCAAACACCAATTTGACTAACTTTGTTGTCATTTTAATATTTTACACCTGCAATTCTCTGAATAATGCCTTGTCAAAAAGATGATTACAAAAAGCAGCAGTGAGGTGCTGGGGAGTTAGCTCGGTGGTTCCAGCACCTGTCTTGCAAGAGCAAGGGCCAGGGTTCGATCCTTGGTAACCCACATAACAATACTGGGCGTGGAGACTCACCCCAGCAGCAATCAGTACCACATACCACAGTGCCAGGCGTGGTGGCTCACGCCTGTAATCCCAGCACTCAGGAGGCAGAGGCAGGAGGATTGCTGTGATGTGAGTTTGAGGCTGAGTTCAGGGCCAGCCTGAACCACAAAAGCGAGACCCTGTCTCAAAAAAAGCATAAAAATGGGGGGGGGGAGGAAAAGCAACAGTGGGAAAAAAAAGATGAGTCGTGAGTCCAAATTAGTCTAATTTGAGCACTGAATATAATCTATTTCTGGATAGATAATATGTTTTCAAAGCTTAAAAAAAAATCCTAAAAAATATACAGTGAAATGATTCCCCTCAGCTCTGCTGCCCTTGTTACTTTGCCACACATGGGAATGCTCAGGTTTTCAGGTGGGGAGAAATACAGATGCAACACTTTTTCTTCTTGCTACAATTCAAAGAATTTCTATGTACAGTATTTCATCCCCTGCTCTTTTAGCCAAACTTACAACTTAGAGGATTGTACAGCAATATAAAGAACTTCATAGCAGTTGTGTATAATTAGAGTGCTTAAATGGTGATTAATAATGATAGTGTCTCTTACTTTTTGCTGCAAATTCTATGATATTTTGCCTATTTTTTGTATCTTAATTTTAAAAATCTTCACACTTCAAGGCATTTTCTTAACTTTTTCTATAGTTTATGAAACTTTCATTTTCTATGGCCTTTTCTGAATATAATAAATTTCTGTGTTAGATTTCATAATTTATTTACTTATGTAATTAGTATCTCCTTCAATAAAGAACAAAAGAGATAGCCAATGGAAAAATTGTACTTAGTTTCCATATACAAATTTTCTTCTAAAATAACAGTAGTAAAAACTATTAGTATTTTTGACTTACACTTGCACTGTGAAAATTATAACTTGTTTTTCTGGCTGAAAAGAATACTGTTTTCCTAGTCTGCTGTTTTAAGTAAGAGCATACTAACCAAATATATCTCCAAACTTCTATAACGTAAAAGTTGCTAACGATGTTTTCATAGCATTTTACATTACAGAATTGTAAATATAAGGCATTGGCTCTCATATTTACTTCACCTTTGTTTTCACCTTAGCTCTATGGGCAGGTGTGTACAGTTTTTACCATCTTCTTTTTATTTTAACCTCAAATTTTCAATATGGATCATGTAGTGGATTCTACAAAGTAATCCACAGAATATATTTTCACAGATTTGCTTCTAAAAACACACCTCTATATTACACTACAAAGATAATATAACTAGCTAAATATGATCTCAGGAATTTTCAGAACTATTAGTAGTGTTCTGAAGTTCAGTCTTTTCTGTGTTCTTTTCACCTCTATGAACATAAACAGCTGCTTGAATAAATATTCCTGCTGTTGATACACTGTTAAAAACCTGGAGGTGGAAAAACCTTGAGTTTGTAGTATCTTGAATTTATGACAATGAATCACATGATTGAATTTAAAGTATCTGGCATGTTTATTAAAGACTGGCAAGAATATAAAGAAATTCTGAAATTTAATTTCTGGAAATTCCAATTCTTATGCATTATAAATGGCCAGCTCATAGAAGGCAAGGGTAAACTAAAGCACAAGGTACCACATTAATGGTTAAACTTCACCTAAATCCTGTTCAGATTAAAAAGTGGCTTTGGAAGAAAAGTGCATCGAAAATATCATAATACTTCAAGGTACATCCATTTGAGAATAAATGATTCAATCATCCTCATAAGTGAAATAAGTAGGTCATAGATGTGTAAAAATCATATCTTTTCTCTGGTATGAGAAAATGAAGTTGTAAATGAGATGTAGTATGTATAGTTGATATTGTGAAATAAAAAATATTTAAAAGGAAAGAGGGTATCAGGATAAATAATGAAGGAAAAAAGAATGACAATAATAAAGAAAAAAAGGAAACAAAGATTATGTATGTAGAGGGTGGGAGGATGTAGAGTGGGGGACAAGGGGAAAAATGAGAATCAAGTCCTGTCATATTCTGGTACAAACTCTCAATGTTGAATGTGATTATGATGTGTATTCATAATGTACCAATAAACATTTAAATTTTTAAAAATAATCTAAATACCTTCATGAATCAAACCTGTTACATGTACAGCATAGTTGAAAAATGATTGATATTGAATCAGATTGACTTTTAGTGCATCCCGGTCTTAGTGAATTTCCTATGACAAAAGAAATTTGGAATCTGTGAATGAGGTGCAGGCCCTGCTCTGGGGGCGATTCCATTTTGTATGAGTTAGCAAACCACATCTGTGACAGTCTTCTATGTATAAGAGAAAAAAAAATGTGTATTCTGGAAGAGAGAAATCAAGGGTCTGGCCACAAATTTGAGGGAACTTCTGTACGATTAATACTGTACCATTTTGGAAGCTTTGTCATTCAGATCTTCATATATAAAATTTAACCAGTCATAATAGCCATAATGAAAGTCGTAATAGCCATCTTCAAAGGTTGTTAAAAGGATAGAACTCCACAATAATACAGAAGAAACTGTCCAACTATTTGAGACTTTGAGAAAATAGGTTAGGGGATTTGAGAGCAGTTTATTGTTGTAGCTATCTTCAGCATCCGCGTGGTGTGTGGCCAAAGATTAGGTGAATGCACACAGTCACCATGCAGACTCCAGGGAGGTTTCAGTGAACTCTTCCATCTTTATTGAGAGCTACAAGTTCTTATATAGAATCAGGACAGTGGGAGTGGCTATGAGCGCATAGGAACAACAGGACTGTAGTTCATTGGTGGGGCACAGGTTTTTAATCTTTTATGGTTAGCTCTTGTCAAAGCAAAGGAGTCACAACAAGAGGAGAAATAGGAGGCCCCCAAGCAGCTGTAGGTCATTTTCTACACATGGGAGTGAGGATGCTCGAATTCCTTAGGGTATCTCCTATCTTGCTAGGAATTATAGATATAGCATACTTGACCCAACCAGACTTGAACTTCTCCTTCATATTGTAATGTAGAAAAATTTAAAATGCTGGGGACATAATTTATTCTTCTGCATTTTTTCAATCATCATTAATTGGAAAAGAATAGGAGTACTAAACTGTATCCTTACACTAATACACTTTAGTCATATTAATATATTGATGTACATTATTTATGAGATTTGAAATTAAGAAGATTAAGTATTAGGCTAGCTTCTTTGAGTAATCTGTAATGCCCTCATGTAGCAATCAAATATTATGAACCTGGAAAATCTGATTTTACATTTATTTCTTTATATGATAATTTGACTAATATTAGCAATTATAATATATAAAATTCATACATTTTGAAGAGTATAAATTAAAAATGTCAAGTACACTGGCAACTGCATAATATGTGGAAATCATGGATGAGCTGAAATTATTTTCATATTGAATCACAGATAGGTAATCTTAGCAGGTAAACATGAAGATAATCTCTAAAGCATTTATAAATTAACACACTTGCTTTGTATATGTATATATACTTTTTTTTTTTTTTTTTTTAGGTTTTTTGAGACAGGGTCTCACTTTGTGGTTCAGGCTGGCCCTGAGCTCAGCCTCCAACTCACATCACAGCAATCCTCCTGCCTCTGCCTCCCAAGTGCTGAGATTACAGGCATGAGCCACCATGCCCAGCACTGTGCTATGTGGTACTGGTTGCTGCTAGGGTGAGTCTCCACACCCAGTATTGTATGTGGTTACCAAAGATCGAACCCGAGTCCTTGCACTTGCAAGACAGACACCAGAACCACTGAGCTAAGTCCTTGGTCCTAGCACACTTGCTTTGTATAAAGTACATAAAAAGTGATGATAAAAAATATTTTGCTATTACAGAGACATAAAAATTTGATGTTCTACCATCTCCATTTATTGCATTTATTCAGCCACAGACTTTAGGTTCTATCCATCCCTGTGTAATGTTTTTTTTTTTTTAATTTTTGACAAAGGGTCTACAAAACTACCCAGGAGAGTCTTCAGCTATGATATTCCTGCCTTAGTATCCCACTAGTTGGATTTTAGGTGTGCATTTTTATGCTAGCTTCTTATTGAAATAGCAAAGTAAAATTACAGGAAGGAAGATCTTACTGTAGTTAGGAAAGGAAGAGTACTTGTTTTTTATGTTTACATAATTTAAAGTTCCACTTTAGTATTATATTTATCGCCCAACAAATAATTTCAATGTATTGTCTATAGTAGAATAACACTTACGTCTAATATATGTTTTCCATGTGTAGATAAACTGCATTTATTTTTATATTTTTTCTTTTGTCTCCATGAACATTTGTAAGTTTTCCTAAGTTTAATTAAAATTTTTTAAACTTTTGCCAAACATATTATAAATCAATATTTCTTTTGTTAAAAACAAGTATATATAATATATACATATTATATATTATATATATTATATATTATATATACATACATACATATTATTGTATTTGTTACACAGTTACATGTAATTTGCATAAATTCTCCTTCAAAAGATATCAGGTAAAATGTGAAATACCAAGTCAACAGAATTTATAAAAACAATTCTTATTCATAAACAAGGATTTACCATACTGTAGAAAAATTTCCCTGTTCTCAATAAATAGATGCAGGTGAGTGATTGTTATTATTAAATGATGCCAGTATTCCATCATTTACTATTCTGAAAACAAGTATACCCATAACACATACTATATCAATATGAGAGACCACATATGACACAAAATTGAAAGCACAATATTTACATGTTAGATGTGACATCGGCATGTGAACTGTTTAAGTCGTCATAACTGAATTAGTATTACTCTGATAACTGTGCATATGTCTGCGATCAGTCAACTACATAATTATTGATCACAACATTATTTGGAAAAGAAATATATTCCAACATCTAAAGTTAATACTATCTTTGTCTATAAAAACTGACATTTAATTTTGGTCAAGTCCATATGTTTTAGTCTGTGTGCTTGTTTACTGGAGCAATGTTTATGAGATTATATCTTATAATTGGTTGAAAATACTACATATACTTCTTCTCACTTATTTCTCCACTTAAAATTATTTCCTAATAGCAAAAACAAAAAAGTTGTTTCAGCAGCTGCAGGCTTAGTAGTCATTCTGTATACATCAATGTGTTTCAAAGATATATTTAACTGGGCTTTTCAGATTTCCAGTTGCAGGCTGTTTCCTGCACCAAATCTCTGAACTAAATGGCCTTAAGCATGCTCCAAGAACAAGCTGCTTTTTGGCATAAATCATTTGACATTCGTCTTACCTTCAGAAATTTTATTCATCTGGACTGTGACAACTCACTGAATTTAGCCAGAAGGCAGAAAATTTGCCCTCTGGCACTTTTGTGTCCCTCCTAAACTTGGATATAGGTATTTTTGTATGTTTGTTTGTTTTGCATTTAGACCTTCAGTTTCTGCAGATAGTCCTGATGATTTTCTAAACCTGGAACGTTTAAGAGTTATGTAGCATACTGAATGTGTTTTGTGTGTGACTCTTCCCAGTGATATAAATACAACAATACTCGGTCATATGCATTTTAGTCATATAATATGCTTACTTTCTACTTGTAATATTAAAATTTTGGATAACTTTTAGGAATTTATATTTGGGAAGAGATTACACTTAAAGTTGGGAGACAAAACAGTGCTCACTTCAGCTGCCATATTGAATGACAGTTACACAGACTTCAGTGGATGGATAAATATATTGTTTTCATTATTTTGTGGAGAATGTTTCCTTTACAATATTGCTCCTATTTTAGCAGCTTCTTGTTTTGACACCAATATGCTATAAATCTCAAGGAAAATTAAAAACATAAATTATTACATACAGAATTCCATTGGGTTATATGTTGTAGAATAAGTATCAAATAAAATATACTTGTAATTATATGAATAAATATACTTGTAATTACAATGAATAAATCACTATTTTCAATAATTGATAATTTTTCTATACTTAAATTACTATGAGCTAAGTTAAAACTATATTTGTACTATTTGACTTTTTATTAAATATTTATACATTTTCACTGTTATTTTTCTGCTATTAGAATGCTTAGTTTATAACATCTTTACATGTTTTCTTGATTTTTAATGGGACTATATACTAAAATTAAAATTGTATTAGCAAGTATAGTTTATATAAACTCTATTTTAATGACCTGATAATCTGCTTTGTTTAATCTGAATATTCTGGAAAAGCATGCCTGACAATTGTTATTTTTGCTAATCACTGCTTGACACAGCACACTATCTGATTTGAGATAGGTAAAGCAGCTGTTTTAGCTGCACAGAAGGTGTTGCCAAATAGATACAGTGTCCCTCGGGTGTGGGCTGAGTTACAGCTTTAAAAAATTAAATTAGCCCTGGACACATTTGGCTCCCCTGTTGCTTGGCTCCCTCCACCATGGCTTCCTATTTGTTTGGCCCAAACTGTTTTGTATTTTATTGACAGCAGCATGATGAATCACAGTTTCCACTGGGCATCAGACCTACTCAAATGGTCCTAGGCCCTGAAAGGGGGCCAGTATTCATGGCTTCTCACACAGGATGGCAAAACTGCTCTTTCCAAAGCCTGAAAATTGGTGTTCCATGAAACAAACTATTCTTAACCCAGACAGTAACTCTGGAATTGTTGACTGTTCCCTCAGAATGACAATAGCTCTGGATCTAAAATACATTGTACTTTAAAGTACAATTGTACAGTGCATTGTACAGTCTTTGTCACTCAAATAGTTATAAAGATTTAATTAATGGAGGAGAAAATAAGTATGATTACACAATGGCACAGAGGCTTTCTGATTTTGATATTTAAAATATTATGTGAGAATACTTTATTATTTGTGAAGACAGCAATACAAACCACCTTTTTCATCTAAAATAATTCAGATGAATCCCATTTGAATTGCATTTGGATTGTGAATTTATCTCATTTTGAAAGATAGTATCACATTCCTTGAATCAGATGTATCTATCTTTTGCTTACTTCAGTCAACTTTCTAATTAAACTTTAATTATTCTATGTGTCTTGAATATATGGATAACTGAAAATCCACTGTTATATAAATTTAGTGAGATAACAGGCTTACAAAATAAAATTAAAGTTAATATTATCCCAGAGAAAAAATTCACTAAACCACAGTAAAATATTATTCTAAAATTGATACATGATGAATCGAGAAAATAATGGCATGTGTGCTATTTTGGCATTATGGATTAATCTGTGCTACCATTATTCTAATGATAAAAGACATAATAACTTATACTTGAATAAATAATCATTTTTATTTTGAAAGCATACAAAATCATTGTATATTTGGTATTTAAATACAGTTTTTTTAATACATGATTTATTAGTCCACTGGAGAATAAAATTTGACTTTCAATACTTTAAGTATTTCTTAAGGACTCTATGGTCATATTCTATGTGGTACATTGTTAAAAATAATTTCCTAATAGTTTATATAGTTCATCAATTCAACCATATTTTTACAAAATAAAAATATTAAAGTGCGAATTGTATTCTACTGATATGGTCAAGAACTTAAAGTAAAATTTTTATACATATGCTTAAAAAGAAAGAAATCAAATAAATTGAACGAAGATCATGGCCCTTTCAATAAAATTTTGTGCCTCGGGTGTTATCCAGGGCTGATGATACTATCCAAAGGACGATATTTGTAGAGTACACTTTTTGCTATTTCTTGGGTAGTTTGATTTGTTTTTCCCGTGCTGTCACTAACATAGTAAATCAATGCAGCATGACACTTTTCCAGTGTAATATAATACAACTCCTCTTACTCTGTCTGGATTCAGAAGGAAGCTCAGAGTAGATGAATTCCTTGTAGCCTGATTCATTTCTTGTATTGATTTCCAGAAGTCTAGAATAGGATGAGAGCATTTCTACTTATTGAACACTTAAAAGAAAAATCAGTTCCAATTATTTGGTCTTTAAAATTTGATATTAAGAGACAATGCTGCCAAGCTATAAGGATTTATAAAAGTAAAAATAAATATTGGTTTTCTCCCTGAAATTTTTTCTCTTTTACCATTTTGATAATTAGTGATAATTTTCACCTCTGTGTATGGGTTAAGCCTTATGATATAATTAGGTTTTGTAATTAAAAACACCCTAACCAATAATAAATAAAATAAAATTTGATTTTTCTTTATTTTCATTTTACAACAGTAGTAAGAACTCTAAACTAGTAATTTAGAATTTCTTTGGATTTTTCCCAAGTTTTAATGGTTTAACATTCTTAAGATACATTTAAATGAAAATTGCTTAAATGTTGGAGAATTTTTATTTTGTTAACATTATTCTTAATAAAATCTAACAAAAGATTGTTATAAGACAAACACCTGGGGTAGGACAATATTTTTAAACTATCTCTGCTATGTTATTTTACTGATCATATCATGTAAGAGTGGCATTGTACACTGAAAATATATGTCAAATAATACAACAGAGTGATTCTTTTGTTAACTATTTTATGTTGCTACTAAAGGACATACATTTTTTTCATGGCCGTCTCTTACAGTAAATAGCCACTTTTAGCCTTTTGTCCTATCTTCCAATGAAAGTTTGTTTTTAATAGGTAGGAGTACAGTTAGTTCACTGGTATGTATGAACTGCTACCAGTGATCTAATGTTTCAGTTCAGTGTTCAAATAACAACTTTAAAATAATTCTGCAGAACATATATTATTGTTGTACAAATGACAAAAGGAACGTAAAGAAATTCAAGTTACTTTTCTAAAGATATATATAGCCAAAAAATCAGAAAAAAATGTTATTTCAATCTTGATTTTCATGATTAAATTTCAAATGCTTCTCCTAGACAACATTTGATATTCATATCAGATTTGTTGTATTTTTTTGGTATGTATTTTTAGGGTATTTCAAAACTTTTATAAAATGTGTTTAAAATATTTGAGTATTAAAATTTTCAAGCACATAAAAGTCATCTTCTAAAAGATAAAGTGGGTTTTCTTTATAACTTTCTTTGTGTAGCTTCATACATTATTTCTCTCAATAATATCTGGCATTGACCCTTTCATATTCCTTAGAAATTTGAATATAAGACATGACATTTTAATAGACAGAAATTGAGGAGCTTGTTCTTGTTATTTCTTTACATTGTTTTCATATTGCCTTTTAGTTTTAGTTATTATGTATGCTCAAAACTGAAGCAGATTATATACGTGAATATTCGTAAACAGGGTTTTAAAAGTTCCTCAAAAAACCAAATGCAGTTGTAGCTTATTGATAAACTTAATTCTCCATCAGTAATCAAAATTAGTAGTGGGCTGAATTGTTTCGCTCTCAGAGATTTATTCATTTAAACGTGAATGTTTTACTAAGTTAATAAATGAAACAATCATTAAATTTCACTTAAAAAGACTGATGACAGTGAGGAATTCTTTCTTTACAATCACTCATGAACATCCCACTTGGAACACTGTATGAGCTAAAACACCAATTAATGCGATGATTAGCACAATGGCTTCTGGGTTAAACTGCTCAGCTTCAAGTCTCTGTTCTCACTTAGGCCTTAATATTAGACATGTGGCTCAATACACCAGTTTTTTTAGTTAGTTTATACACAGAATTCAAAGCAGAATCATTTAACAGGATTCATTTTGTTTCATTTGAGGTTTATGAGCACTAAATATTTTCATAAATTTATATATGTAAATATTTTTCACAATCCCTACCTCAAAAGGGTTGATGATTATTAATTGTCTATATTTTATTATGTGAATTTAATTGTGCACAATAAAATAATATTCATATATTTGTCTTATATTTGATGGAACAGAATGTAGAAAAGATCTTAAATAATGTGAACATATCAACATACTTAATTTGATTGTAAAGAATGAACATATTTAAAATATAATTTCATCTTTACATGGAAAAATTCAGTTTTCATGTGTACATCTCCAGATATAACTAACATATTTATACATAGGGAACTAAGCAAAGCAAAGAAAAAACAAGAGCAGGATTTTTTTCACTGTTTTTAAATATCATTAGAATAAATACTCCTATTCAAATAAATAAATAAATTTTATGATGATATATTTCATCTTTAAAAATAAATTTAAATACAATATATTAACATGATATATATTGTCAGCCTGCTAAATTATCTGGGATATTTGGATGTAGTACTTCTTTTTGAAAATTAAATTAATTGTCTATTCATTTATTCAGGGTGTCTTCTAAGATTTTCTGGAGTTCCACTCTCACGTGGACACAAGAAGATTATCTCTGCAAATAATTATCTTTATAATGCCATGTTATTAGGATTCTCCAAATTTGACCTACACTTTCCATTCTAAATATCATCAGTTTTCTTCCATGTGTATAGCTTAATGTTTACTTCACTTGTACTTATTTACTTTACATATATCTCACTTTGACTTTTTCACCAACACATGAAAATTCCTCGTGGTTGTAATTAATGTTTGATGTCTTGATTTCTTTGCTTTTTTATCCAAATATTTCTGTCATACTTCTTAGTACCTGACATATTCTTGCTGATGGTTTTCTATATCAATTTTTCAATTCCCTGAACTTTCCAGGAAGCTTTTCTCTCAACTGAGAAAAATTATGAAACACACAATGCTAGTTTAAACATATTTTACTTGTTTAAAAAAGTTTTAGATGTAAAGAAATATATACATAAAGAAAGAGACACCTGAATATATTCAACACCACTCTAATTACCCAAATGTCCCAACAGAGAGGTATATTTGTTCCAAATGATAAGCCTGAACTGACAGCTATCATCAAAACTCTCCATAATTTACATTAGCATTCACTCTTGGTTATATGTATAATCAATAAATATATGTATTGTGTATGTAGTACATTTTCTACTAGAAAATAATCCAGGTTTCATTTTATTAGTCTCTCTCCCTCAACCCTTGATGATCATGAATCTATTTACTATCTTCATAGTTGTTTTGTGTGTGTGTGTGTTATATATTTAGAATCAATATATGTTAATTTTTTTACTTACTAAGATTTAAGTGTCCCCGTAATTTTTCATAGTATTGTAGCTCATTTCTCTTTAGTATTGCTTGATATTTTACTATATGGGTGTACTATACTTTATATATTTTAGTAATTTTTCAGATATTTAACCTGAAATCTTTTAGCACTTGAATATAAGATCCATTTCTTCCATCACTGTCTTCTGTTTTATCAAACACTACTGGTATTATTCCTTCATTGTGAGTTGCTCCTTTTTAATTTTCTTTCATATGACCTTTTTTATTTCTTCAAGTTTTAAGTTTGGATAATCTGTGGCCCATTCCTCCATATTTTCTTATTCAACATCTCCATCCTTTCCTTTCATTTTCTCATGCAATTTTAAGGTTTGCACAATATATTATACATATTTATATCACTTAATGTTATTTAAATGTATCGAGTGCCGCGCACGAGAGAGAACAGATTTTTCTTTCCTAGGATACATAAGACCTCAAGTTTCATAGCCCATTTTCAGGGAATTTCTAATAGATATTTTTAATTTGTTAAGTTGAGGGAAAAATGCAAATAAATATTTTGTGAAAAGGTAGCGATGGACAGATCGAAAAGAAGGAAAGGGAATGGGGGGAATAAAAGCAAAAAAACCCAAAACAAATCACATACAAGTCAAAATCCCACTGATGAATGTGACGACATTATATATCTTTACATATCAACAAACATAATGAGTAAAACAGGAAAAGAATGACCAATGATATTGAACATTTCCTCATATACTTCTTAGCTGCTCTTACTTCTTCTTCTGAAAAGTATCTGTTCATTTCAGATGCCCATATTTTTGAACTGGGTCTTTAAATTTGGGTGGGATGATTTTTTAATATATTCATTATGTATTCTAGATATTAGCCTTTTGTCTAAGCAACAGCTGGTAAAGATTCTTTCTCATATTGTTGGTTGCCTTTTTGCTCTTTTGGTGATTTACGTTGCTGTGCAGAAACATTTTAATAGAATGAGGTCCTATTTGTTGATTTCTTCTGCCAAATTTCATGCTATAGATGTTTTGTTCAAGAAGTCATTCCCTAAACCAATGTCTTTGAGAGTTTTATCTAACCTGTTTTGTTGCAGGTTTAGTGTCTGTTTTAAATATTAAGTCTTTTTATCCACTTTGATTTTAGCTTGGTACCTCGTGAAAGAGATAGTCCTAACTTTAGTCTTTGGAAATTACACTCCAGTTTTTTCCAACACCATTTGCTAAAGAGGCTATCTGCCCTCTATAGAGGATTTTTGGCTCCTTAGTCAAAGATGAGGTGACTCTGTATCTGGAGTAGTTTCTGGATCTTCTAGTCTATTTAAATGATCCTCAGGTCTCTTACTTTGCCAATGTGATTCAGTTTTTATTACAGGAGCAAAACTAGTCATTCAAGAGATGCATATGAGAGCAATACTGACTTTCCATCTCACTCCCCCAAAATTGCTGCTATTTCAGAATTAGCATGCAACAAATGTTGGTAAGGTTGTGGAGAAAAAGGAACCCTTCTCCAGGTTTTTGTTTTGTTTTTTTTTAAGGTTTTTTGAGACAGGATCTCACTTTGTAGTTCAGGCTGGCCCTGAGCTCAGCCTCAAACTCACATCACAGCAATCCTCCTGCCTCTGCCTCCCGAGTGCTGGAACTACAGGCGTGAGCCACCATGCCCAGCACTGTGGTATGTGGTAGTGGTTGCTGCTGGGTTGAGTCTCCACGCCCAGTATTGTTATGTGGTTACTGGGGATCTAACCTGGGTCCTTGCGCTTGCAAGACAGGTGCTGGAACCACTGCCCTTCTCCACTGTTGGTGGAAATGTAGACTCATACAACCTCCGTGGAAATCAGTATGGAGATTCCTCAGAAAGCTAGGATTGGAGGTCTTATTTGACCAGGCCATCGCTCTGCTAATTATATACACAAAAGATTCATAGCACAACAACATATGTACACCCATGTTTATAGCAGTTCAGTTTGTGATTTCTAAGTCTTGGAAACACCAAAGTGTCCATCAATTGAAGACTAAATAAAGAAGATGTGGTTCTTTTCTAGAATGGAGTATTATCCTGCCATTAAAAATGTTAAGATTGAGTCATTCACACTCAAATATATGTACATTGTAGATATCCCCATAAGTGAAATACATAGGTCACAGATGTGTAAATGTTCTATCTTTTCTCTCGTGTGAGAAAATAAAGATGTAAATGAGTTGTAGTATGTATAGTTGATCTTGTGAAATTGAAAATATTTAAAAGGAAACAAAGTTTAGGAGTAAATAACAAGGGGAAAAAGAATGTGATAGTAATAAAGAAAAAAGGAAACAATCCTAGTGTATATAGGGGTGGGAGTTTGCAGGATGGTGGAAAGGGGAAAAAATGAGAATCAAGTAATGTCATAATTTATGCGAACTCTCAATGTTGAAAGTGATTATGGTGTGTATTCATAATGTACCAATAAATATTTGAATTTAAAAAAGAGATAAGGAAGAGAAATTTCTTATCTCTCTTCCATATCAGTTCTTTCATGTACTTCTCTACTAAGGCACATAAAAATTCTTTTTTTTTTTTTTCTATTTGTTCAGGCAAATAAATTTAAAGTCACCATTTTATCTTTTATTTACTTATACCTCATAACAAATTCATCAGCAAATTTATTTTAATTTCCTACAAGATTCTAAAATCCAATGAATACATCACATTTCTTTCAAAATCTTAGTTTGTCAAAATGAACTCGGTCAGATTTTCCTTTAACCTGCAAGTTTTTGTCCATACTTTTACATTTTATTCCTTTTAAAGCTCTACTTCAAACAAAACTACTGCAAATAATTTATTTAGTTATTCTTCTGGCGATATTTTTCAAATTATATTTTTTATTTTTTTCAATTGTATTTATTGAACTTATAATTTCTTAAATTTTAATTTTGCAATATAGATATTTTATAGTTATATTATCCTTGATGTCTGCTCTTACCACTCTCTTTAAAATAGTAATTTCATATCTGGTACTCACTGTTGTTTTAATTTTCTTCATAAATTATATTATCATCTAAAATATATCTCTTAAATTGATCATGTCCACCCTTTACAAAAATTGTAGCTTCTTGAATAGCTTTTTGTTTATTTTTCAATTCAATGTCTTAAATATATAACAACTTTCACAATACAAAAATATAACTCGATTAATTTATTGGAAAATTTAGAAAATTAACTATCTAATTTATTTCAAAAGGGTTTTCTCACAGTATTTCATAATATTTGT
The DNA here is from genome assembly GCA_004026965.1 of Petromus typicus. NCBI lineage: Eukaryota > Metazoa > Chordata > Mammalia > Rodentia > Petromuridae > Petromus > Petromus typicus. The sequence goes on along the minus strand of PVIR01035191.1, from coordinate 1,606 downwards.
TTTGTAATAAGATGTCCAGATCAATGCACCAACATACTCCACTTTGATAGAAAAAACTAGCCATGAAAAGTTACAGACTCCACCATGATAAAGTATTACCATATGTTTTCTTCTATTTCTGAATGTGAAACCATTTTTCTCCAAATGCTAAAAGTTGACAAAAAGTAGTTATGAATAATGAAATATTAAATAATCAAAAATTTTGTAATCATGAATAATAAAATACTAAAATAATCAAGAATTTGGTAATCACATAATCATTTAAAAACTTCCCAGTTTTATGAAGCACAATGGAAATGATAAGCTTTTAGTATCAAAAATATTATCAGTCTGGGCCTGAGATTAGGCTCAGTTGTTCCAGCGCCTCTCTTGAAAAGGCAAGGGCCTCGGTTGGATCCCAGTAACAACGTACAATACTGGGCATGGAAACTCATGCTCAGCAGCAACCAGTACCACATACCACAGTGCCGGGCGTGGTGGCTCATGCCTATAATCCCAGCACTTGGGAGGCAGAGGCAAGAGGATTGCTGTGTTTCATGCTGAGCTCAGGGCCAGCCTAAACTACAAAGTGAGACCCTGTCTGAAAAAAACAAAACAAAATTTAAAAAAGTTATAAATCTGTACTTCTGTATTAAAATAAGGTCAACTGCTCTCTTACATGGATGAGTATATATGGTAGCATACTTTTATTTAGACTTTTACATAAACAATTTTATATAAATCATTACATATAGTTTTTTATGGTAATATACCACTGACTGTGGTAATAAATTTATAATTTATACATATATCCAAATATCATATTATATACATTGACTATATATAATTTTAATCTGTTAACTGTACCCTACTAAAGTTAAAATATTTTTAAAAGTTTCAAATACAAATATTATAATCATTAATAGGTGAGATGGCTACATCCAAGAAAATGAACTACAACCTCTCCTATTTTTATCTGAAACTTTACAGGTTTTTGAAAAGTAAATCCTGTCATTTTAACTTATACACTGTGAAGATATGTAGATTTTTTTTACTTATCAAATATTACTTATTTCATTCAAAATGAAAATGAGAGTCTAAGTCATTGTATATTTTATTTTGAAATTAAAAATTCCTGTGAATGAGCTGGGGATTTATTTCAGTGGTTCCAGCACCTGACTTGCTAGTGCAAGGCCCCTGGTTCGATCCCCAGTAACCACATACAACAATGCTGGGCATGAAGACTCATACCCACTAGGAATCAGAACCACATACTACAGTGCCAGGTATGGTAGCTCACACCTCTAATCCCAACACTTAGCAAGCAGAGGAAGGAGGATTGCTGTGAGTTAAAGGTTGAAGTCAGGGCTGGCCTGAACTACAAAGGCAAGATCTTGTCTCAAAAAAAAAAAAAAAAAAAAAAAAAAAAAAAAAAAAAAAAAAAAAAAAAAAAAAAAAAAAAAAAAAAAAAAAAAAAAAAAAAAAAAAAAAAAAAAAAAAAAAAAAAAAAAAAAAAGGTCTTGTGAAGGCCAGGCTTCGTGTGCAAGATTATAATTCTGCTACTCAGGAAGGTGACACAAAAAGATTGTGGAATCCAGCCTGAGCTACATAGTGAGTTCAAGACCAG